>PVKA01017251.1:0-46189 GCA_004027165.1 Ctenomys sociabilis
TTGAATTAACCAACTTGTACAGTGCCTAAAATAATACTAGTTTGATAACATAATCAATGTTCTATAAATACTACTTCAATGGATAAAAGTAGATGGACTAAACAAGAATGAACACTTTCTTCTTCAATATATTCATCTTTTGATACATTTATCTATCTTTTTAGTACATTTGTATGACTGGTTTCCATAAATACCTAAATTAAGTTTGTTCAAGTATTATATTAAAGCAACAGAAAACCCTAATGAGGATTTGGTATCCTAATTTTACTTTCTTATCCTTTGAAAAATAAAAGTCTTACAGCAAGGTATGAGGTCTTATAAAGAGTCTCACCTTAGATTTCTACTCATTTCTCTGTTTCCTGGCAATCATACTTGATCAGCTTTTCTCTATAAGCCTCCTCCAAAATGTGTTTTTTGCTTCATAAAAAATTGCCTACCCAATGGAACAAGGGACAAAGTGGTTGCTTAAGAAATTAGCACACAAAAGAAATCAAGCACTTAATCAGACAATGAAAATGATCACTCGAATGTACCTCGGGTCAGCAAGATCTGACCTGTTGCAAGCTTACAAGGGTAAAATATAATACTTTCATGTGAATACAGAACTCCTGGACATATTGAAGAAGGCTTGCCTAGCAAATTGGTTCCCAGGGAGTCATTTTACTGTGATTACTTGTCCAGGGTTATAGAAGCCCCTTCAGTCATGATCTGAGAGGCTCTGACTGCTGCTCTCAGTGGTTACAGACTTTGGTATCATCCCTATGGTGACTGTTTTTGAGATAGGCAGAATGCTAGACTTGTGGGATCACAGAGGTTTCCACTCAGAATTCAGAAAAAGCACTGGGACTCAAGGGAGTCTTCCTCTAAGAGAACAATGTAAAAATTTGTAAGAATAAGGTGAGGTGCATAATGGAGCTTCAAAAAAATTAGGCCAGGAAGGAGGGAAGTAAGCTGAGGGAAGCCACAGGTGAGGAGTTCAGTGACCATAAGACAGCATTTGTGTGGTTTGTCAAGGCAGTACCACGGAGACAATGTTGCCAAGCCCATTGTTATCACATCTCAACACCACCTAACTTAGCTGCTGAGCATGTGAATATAGGAATGTTAGAAGAACTTGGGCCTCCCAGCAATCCTTGAACCACAAAGACTTCCCTTCTAAAGAGGAGCCAAATACATTTTACCTTTGAGCAGCACAACAGTATTTTGGGGGCCTGAAGTAGATTCTGTGGTTTAAGAAGGCAAAACAATGTTTCATTAGAGTCACACTTTTGAAGGTGTGAGCTGGTTGGAAGGAGAGGGACACATGGGAAGCCCTTAGAACGATGTGTTATACTTCCTGCTTTCTCCCTCCTCTCTGTTTAGTGGTGCCTGTGGCTGCCCAGTTGTCTTCTGCCAGGTCTCCCAGAGAGGTGTCTGCCTTGGCCCTGGCCAAGTGTACACTGCACACAGAACCAACAAAGGACCTCCTTTAAATTACAAAGTCAGATGCTTTGTTCCAGTGATGGGAATTGATTATTTCAGTACTTGTTGATATATTTAGAGAAATTAGGCTTATGAAAACTATGTAAAAATGGTAGAGATCATACTATAAATGAAGAGTTTGAATTGATTAAAAGTTTGATTTGGTTCTCTGGAAATCAGATGACAAAACATGATGTTTAGAAAGTATTTTTATTCGTGATTTATGATAAAAACCTATAAAACTTGGTGCACATACATTGTGTGGTGTGATGTTTTCAGCAGTAAAATTTGTGATACAGAAATCTTGGGAAGAAGCCAAATGCACAGTTAATTAGGAAGATGCATGTGTTTATACAGAGGAATATTACTCAACTCAGAAAAAAAGAGATACAGGCAAATGGTTGCAATTGATTCACACACACAAACATCATACTGTCTCCTTATGAACCTGAAGGTTCATAGCAAAAATCTGGAAAAGAAAACTGATGAGAACTATTTGAAAAAGAAATAAAGTTTGACTAAAAATATTGCATGCAATATGAAGAGTAAAGATATGTGTGTTGTAGTTTAAGAGAGTAATGCTATAAAAATTAATACAAATAATCTATTGAGATAGAAAAAATATATACTTTGAGGACATCTCAGAAGTCAACATAATCCCACAAATCACAGGCTCTCTGTTGCAAAATTATACTTCTTTTGACAAGCGGATACATGTGTCTCTACTTTTAAAAGGCTTTTCTAGATGTCTGACACCCTGAGAGTCATTTCACCACATTCATACTTCCATTGATTCAAAGCACTCTTCACACACATCATGATTTTTTCTTTCTACACTCCTTCCTTTGTTTACATCTGTCAAAGGTGGGCACTCCATTGTCAGTCACCTAACTTAGGTGTTTGAACTCGACACCACAATTCAACACAGTCCAGCATTCTACATCAATAGTGAGTTATTCGAAGAAGTTGTCGACCATAGCCATTTACAGCTCAGCTTAATATTGTGGCCCCACGATGTATACTTCATTTTTATACTTTTCTACTGGATGGTTAAGACCTAGATAGAGCAAGACTTATATACCAACACACGTACTTTATGTTTCTTATGTGGTCAGTGAAGTCCTCTCAGGGTTTATCTTGTAGTCCTGTTCATTATTCTGTAGATCCTTTGTCTGTGTCATCCATGTGGATGAGACACGGCCAATGCTTGACCAGTTTGCTCTCTGTGAGAGCTTGAGAGAAATTTTTTCTTCATGTGACTCTCCCCAGGCACACTTTAGAACTTCAGTCTCTTTCCTCTGTGGCTCCATAATCTCCATATTCAGAAAATTTGGAGCTCATCTGAGTTTCACGATGTTTCAGTACAGGTTCTCCTATGTCCTGAGTCTTCTGTGACCTTGAAAGACTAGGGCCAAAATGTTGGCTGGCCTTGTGGCTCTTCTATTTCTCTAACTCTGACTTGTGAACTTAGGTTGTTAAGCATCCAGAAGAAAAGCTGATTAGTATCCTGCAACATATGCCATTCACTTTGCCTTATCTGACAGTACAGTTGGGATCGATAATGCTGTGCTTCTACATAATTCTATGAGAGGCAAGATCTGCACTAATGGTGGTTGGACAGGATATTATGCCAGCTTCTAGTACTATGGTCATCCACTAGGAAAATAATTATTGAATTTTTTATATAATTCAGGTATAAAAAATAAGATAAGTAAGCAGCTACACTCTTAATTTACTGATAAGAGACATCTGCTAAAATAATATCGGTAAATATAATATCATGTATGCACCTTGTACGATACCAAAACATTATGAAAACAGTTTGCAATGTATTAATTTATCGAATATGTCTTGTTAAGGTGTCTTGAAACTGATTGACATTTGTAGTTCAATAAAAAAAGAAAAAGAATAAATAAATAAAAAAAGAAAAAAATGTACATATATAGCTAATGTAACAAAATAAAAAGGGATTTGAATTTTTTCAATGAACTTTTGAAGGAAAACAGATCTTAAGGTCAAGAAAAGTAAAACTGTAGTAAAACTAGGAGCAGAGAACACAAATACACAACTGTTGTGAAAATTTGTATTAAAAGTACATTGAAGTAGTTACTAATACAATTGATTGATGTAAAACAATGAAGGGTGCTTGAACCTTAGAAGCATGTATTATCAAAAAAAAAAAAAAAAAAAAAAAAAAAAAAAAAAAAAAAAAAAAAAAAAAAAAAAAAAAAAAAAAAAAACCAGGAATATCAACCTTTTTTTAAAAACTTGTAAAGAATTAGAATCTTATAAATGACTCAGGGATCCAAATATGCTTTTCCTTGGTTTTCAAATTATTATTTAATGCCATTATAAACAGCTAAGTTAGGTTAAAAAAATTAAGCAGTCATGAAGTATAGGCACTAGGAGTCAGTGCCTAACATTGAAACTACAGGTAGAGGCAGTTTAAAGAGATTAAAGTAGAAAGAAGGAAGAAAACAAAATACGTAATAGCAAAGATAACTGAACTACTAATTTCTCTTGGCTTATTTAAAGGAACAATCAATGCTTAATTGCTTGATCAGTTTTTGCATGGCTATATCTGGTAATCTGAACAACTACTTCGAAGATAGCAATATGCAGTATAACAACTATTGTTAGTTTCCTATCATCTTGTTTGGAAATTCTGTATCATTTTATTGATTTTTTATTTATAAATTTTCTTTAAAATAAAAAAAAAAAGATTAAATACAAAAAAAAAAAAAAAAAAAAAAAAAAAAAAAAAAAAAAAAAAAAAAAAAAAAAAAAAAAAAAAAAAAAAAAAAAAAAAAAAAAAAAAAAAAAGGCTTTCATTTAGATTTCAAAGTTACTATGATAAAATAAGCACAGTATTAAGCAACGAAATAGACCTGAGGATCAATGAAATGGAATAGAAAAGGCAGAGGCAAATATGAAGACATTCAGCCACCTGATCTTCGACAAAGGGGCCAAACACACTTACTGGAAGAAAGATAGCCTCTTTAACAAATGGTGCTGGAAAAACTGGCTCTCTACATACCGAAAGCTAAAACTTGATCTGTCTATCACTATGCACTAAGTTAATTTCAAAATGGGTTAAAGATTTACACATTGAAACAGGGATACTCAATCTACTGGAAGAGAAATTAGTTGGAACTCTTGAAGACATAGGAGTAGGCAAAGAGTTCATGAACAAACATGAAATTGAACAGAAAAAGAAAACACTTGGAATAACTAAGTCTTTACACGTCAAAATAAATTATCAACAAAACAAAAAGACAACCTACAAATTTCATAAAAAATCTTGCCAAATAAGCAGTCAGACAAAGGTCAGTTCTCCAGAATTTATTAAGAATCAAAATACATTAGGGCCCTCAAATTTCAGGGTCAGTGAAAACTCAGGACATAGGAAAACCTGTACTGTACCATCCTGTAACTCAGCTGTGCCCAAATCCAGAAATGGGTATCTGAGATGAATTCACACTTCTCAGAGGATGAAATTAAGGAAGTGAATCAATATATACCATCTTCCCCGAGAACGAATGGTATCATAAACAAAACAACCAACAACCAATGTTGGAGAGGCCAAGGAGAAAAATGAGTGGTTCTCCAATATTAGTAGGAATGTCAACTGGTGAAACCATTATGGAAATCAGTGTGGAGACTTCTTAAAAAACTAGGACTGAAAATCCCATTGAAGTCGGCTATTCCCCTACTGGGAATTTTCCCGGAAGAACTGAAAACCTAATATAGTGATATATGTGTACCTATGTTTATAGCAGCACAATTTGTGATAGCAAAATCTTGGAAACAACCAAGATGTCCGGCACATGAGGAATGATTGAAAAAAATGTGGTATTTTTATACAATGGAGTATTATTCAGCTATAAAGAATGATAAACTTGAAGCATTTATATTTAATTGAATGCCACTTGAAGATATACTCATAAGTGAAATAAACAAGTCCCACATATGCAAATATCATATAGTCTCCCTAGTATAAGAACTCAAAAGTTGAAATACTAATAGAAGGTACTAACACAAGTAAAAGAAAATGAGAATTTGAGGATTGGATGGCAAGAAGGTAAGGAGAAAAGCTGAGAAACTTGACAGGGACAAAGCCATACATCTGTGTACACAAGATGGGAAAGGTAATGATCTCATGAAACATCAGCAAGTTTTTGAAAGTAGCAGGTAATGGGTAGATTTCCCAAACTGACTATCTATATATGCTGATACTTATGAACAAAGCAACTGTACTGAAGAGATCAATGTGTAATAGAAGAGTCATACTTGGAATGCTTGTCATTCTGCTCTGCTAAATACATATTTCTTGTAATGACAAAACAATTATTACCATAGCGTCTCTCAAGCAAGTTTTTTTTTTATTTTTTTCAATGTGTAATTTGGAAAGTATAAATTGAATGAAAAAAAAAGACACAAGAAAAAAAATGATACAAGACTGTCTTGCTACAGTGCTGCTGTATATTGTTAGATTTCTAAATTTCTGTGTAAAAACAAGCCTTTATTCCTATTTTAAATTTTTTTTTCCTCTATCTTCTATAAGGACTTAAAGTTCAATACATCAATACTTGATGGAAAATACCTATTCCATGTAATGCCTAAGATGTTTGATATTTAGACAGATGAATAGGTTAAACTGAACTGCATATGTTGCAGGGTAATAATCATCTTATCTTCTGGAGTGTTAACAACCTAAATTTGCAGATCAAAAATTGGAGAAATGAAAGGGCTGCAATGTCTGCCAACATTTTAGCCCTAGCCTTTCAGGGTCAGTGAAAACTCAGGACATAGGAAAACCTGTACTGTACCATCCTGTAACTCAGCTGTGCCCAAATTTTCTGATCAAGGAGATTATGGAGCCACAGAGGAATGCGATTGATGATGTAAAGTGTGCCTAAGGAGGCACATGGAGAGAAAACTTAGCATAGTAGCTAAGTCTAGTTCTGGATATGTACTGGGATGACTTCAGAGATGGCTGGCATGTAGGCCAGCTAGCCGAGAGGGAGAGACCTACTTCCATCATGGTGGCACTACTAATAGATTTATAGCTGTTTAAGGGCCTGCTTAAGCAAAGCAGTCAGACTCAGGATTCTGTGGCTCGATCCTCAGATCCTCATGCCTTAGCAGATCTGCCCTTAAGGCCTCTTGAGCAAGCCAAAAAAAAAATCCTTCTGGTCTTGTAGCCTGAATGGGGTAAAAGGGGAAAAAAGTGCACATTTGGAAGAGCTCCTCTTTGTTGGATGGGTTTGCTGCACTGCCTTGCCCTGTAGCCACCAGTCTCCAGTCTCTTGAGCCTCCCAAAGAAGACTCAGAGACTCCCACTGAGCTCCTAGGCCTTTTACTTTGGACTGGCTCTGTGTCCTTGATCCCTGCTGTTGTGTGGCTTCCATCTCCATGGACTGAGCACGTACTGGACTTCCTGGTTCTGCAATGCACTGACAGCTTTTGTGGACTCTCACATTGCTGATCCTTTAAGCTTATCTACCAAATTTCTTAATATGATTATGTATTTTCTATTGATTTTGTTCCTCTGTAGAGAATCCTACTGTAAATATGAATTTAAAGTTAATAGCAAATTTTATTAATATATTTAAAATAATTTGTGCAATGATACTTGTTATCAAGCTTTGGTAGACTGGATCCTGTGTGTTACTGAATACAAGGAAGAAAAACTTGTGTGACTGGAATATTTGATAAGAGAAATGTAACAATGTTTTTAAGTCAATATTTGTATCATTGAAGGTTTGTAGAAGTTACTAAGGCTCAAATTATAAATATACTACTATGTATTAGAACTAAAAAAAATTAACTGTCCCTAACCTGGCTTTATGATGACATGAACACATTTAACTTAACAACATTTAAAGGATAATCACATGTATAGTATGAACAAAAATGAGCTCTTTAGTCATTTACGTCTCAGGTGATATTGTGGTCTACTCAATGTTTAGGAAGCAACAAGTAATTTATTTCATATGCATGGAGCTTAATGAAAAATAAAAAAAAAGTTAGCAATGCAAAATGTAACATAATGGGATTTAAACGAGATTCCTGTTAAGAATATTCTAAATAATTGGCAATATTTGGTGGAGTGTAAAGGCTAAAGATTTATTCCAATCACTATTAGTTTAATTTTTCAGACCAAAGATTCTCATTTTAATCTAGTTTAAAGAAATCAAATTTAAGCAAATATCTAAAAATTACATAAAAATTATATTTGCATTCTTTTGTCCAACTCTTGTTGAGTATCTTATGACATATATACAAAGAATTGGGTAACATACATGGTGTGTGATATACTATATATTTTAGAATCCATAATAACTCTCATGTTCATGCATAGTAACCCTCATAGTGGATATAGGTAGCACACCATAATAGCCCTGAAAATGAAGTATATAGAGCACCAAGCAGTGTTTGGTAAAGACAATTAGAATGAAGTTTGACTTACAATGTGGAAAGTAACACATAATCCGTCTGTGGCCACACAGCCTTAACCTCCATTAATAATTAGGAGAAACTGTGCATAAGGCCAGCCATGTCTCCTTTAACCCTGATAGAATGTACTTCTTCATTTCAACCTTCAATCTGCCAATAATCCATTGTTATACTTTATCGAACACTTATCAAGTCATTACTTGGGGGTAGCACTAGGAATTAATTATAGTTAATAAAAATGATTGCAGGGGTATTTTGAAATCCTTTTATACACCTTTTAAATAATCCAGTATGGCCAATATGCAAAACAGTTGACTTCGGAAAGCTAAACAATAGACTAACAAGGATTCAACAAGGTGGCTTGTTCAAATTGATCCAGCTGCAATGAAGATAGAGAAGGCTACCAAGGAACAGCTGCAGCCACAGGTGCAGCAAGTTTTATAGAGATGCTTTCTTTTCCATAGAAATTGGAAGAGCACCCAGATATATATAATATATATATATATATATATATATATATATATATATATATATATATATATATAAAATATGTATGTTATATATATATATATAACATACATATTTAATAAATAAAATAGAGATAGTTATGTTTAAATTTCTGGTAACATACTGTTTATACTATCATTATATACAATATATGGTATGAGACAGATAATATATTTGATGTATACACCCTATATGACATTAACATGGACAAGAATTTGGTATGCAATTATTGCGTTCTTGGGGAAGTACATGAATAACTACTTGGTCAGGTCTTGAACTTGGTATTCTTTTTACTTTGAAATCCATTAGATTGTCTTGGCTACATTGAATGCAGAGAATTTTTCTTGACTTACATACAAAACAATATAATGTATACATTTTATTTTTAACATTTGTATTGTAACACTAATAAGAGGACAAACAGGTTGTACCTTCTTATATGTGTTACTAAACAAAAATACAAAAGCATGATAGGCTGTAAAGAAAAGGGATTTATTTCTTGCATGGTATGGAAGAAAGGGACTTTAAGGTAAAATGGCTGTGTGTGGTGACAACCTCATTCTTCTTCATAGGACATCAAATGCCATCATGAGTTCAGATGCATTCAACAATGTTAGATAGGCACATATAGAATTTAAAATACCAGTAGTAGCAATTTTTTTTAAGAACATGACAACTTATCCAGTTCCTCTAACCCAGGTATTGAGAAAGACAATCCATTCATGAAGGCAGTGACATCATGTACTGATGGCCTCTGGGTTGCTCTATATCCCTACAGTGACCCAACAAAGAATTTATTCTCAAAATGACTTTTGGTGGAGAAAAAACTACTTGTAAGACAGAGTGTGATGTTAAGGTATTACATTGAGAATGTCTTGACTTTCCTCTTCTAAGAAATAAGCATAAAGATAATTGAAAACTTTATCTGTGCTTAAAATAGAGACTAGTTGATCAATCTAACTTAAATAAAATTTGCAGTCTAGTCTAGCCCCTTCATTGAAGATCTTCGCTCAAGGGTTACTGTGTGGCAGCTTTTTGTAATCAACCAAACAGACACTGGCTTACATTGCATACTGAGCCAGGTGTTAATTCTGTGTGCTGACACACTGATTATGTCACAGATGATGTAAGAGACATTGATGAAGAAGACTGTCAAAGGTTACTCTAAAATAAAAGAAAAATATCCTCAGGTAAGCCAAGAGAAGAAGTTCAAAGCAATCCACCTGTGTGGGGCACTCTACCTACCTTCCTGCTCCACTGCTTCAAAAATTAATACATACTATTTCCTCAGTTATTATATGTAATATATATCATGGTCTCAGTTGTATATTACATCAAATATATAATTGCTTCAGTTATTATATCCAGGGTAATACAAATCTCCTGTTTCATCAATTTAGATTTTAACTCACTATACAATATTGGAAATAATCTACAATATGCCTTGTAAGCCAAAATTTTAAAAAGAAGAAGTAAATATTAAAGGATGATTTGTTTTGATGAATTTTGTTTTCAATAAAGAATTAGGTATTAGTATGTAAGATATTATTTGAATATTTATAGCCTTTTGAACTTTATCTATTGATCTTGCAGTGCAGATATTAGATGCCTAGAGAATAAAAATATTATGTCTTAGAATTTTTAGAAGTGGATTTTTCTCTGTAGGAATTCACAGGAAAAAAAGGAAAATATTCATGTGAGTGATGGTGTGTGTATACACATGTGCTTCCGCCTTCTATTGCATGATAAATAAAAAATAAAATAAAATCATTTACTAGATCAGAGAATAATGAAAACTAAGGCATTTAATAAGAACTTGAAATCTTGTTTCCTACCTATATGATGGATACATAAGACAGGAACTAACCCCAGGCACCCATGGCCAGACAGATCACAGGCCTTGCTGCCCTGAGAGTATAGGAATGTGCTGTTCGGAAAATAACCTGTACCCATTTTAATAGGAAGTAGGTGAAGTGAAAATGGTATTGGAAAAACATTCTCCACGGTCATGAACTACACCACTATCTAGCAAGAGTAATATTTTGTACATATGCCAATGGCTACAGAGTGTTACAAATCATCCTCACCTAGAATTTTCACTTATTCCACTTTATGCTTTGCTTATCTTGTAACAGATGTGGCTTTGGACAAAACAACTAAAAGTTTGAGAGACAGAGAGAATTCTGTATCACTTTGGAGTGCAGAAATACAGTTCTTCTAATAATATTAGACACATTGCTGCTACCAATGTATAAAAGCATTGCAAAATTCTATGAGGACATACAGTATTTTTGTCTGACATTCTGAGGATTAGTTTTGATGAAAATTAAAATGATTAGTTAAAGTACATATAACTGTAAATAGACAATTTAAATATTATAAATATGGGATAACCTCTTGTCTTGAGTTCGAACATTATTTCAAAGACCAGAAAAGAAAATAAAGAATGATGTGGAGAAAAATACAGAGCCCTAGGTCTCCACTGAAAATTTGTTTTTGATATATTGTCATACCCAAATAAATTATTATAAATGAACAAGTAAATCTGTATATCCCATTATACTTAAACGTCCATGTTGAAAATTGAACTTCAGAGTAGATTACAACTTCATTCCATGTGTCCCAGTTTGTGCTAACCTGTCTGCAACTCTTAAAACCACCAACAGTGACAATTTTGACAGTTTTTAAACCAATTAAATATTTTGGTATATGGAACAAGTGTATCTGGAAACAAATAATAGTTTGATTGATTGGTTTTTTTTTGCCTTTAGTGTAAAGAGAATAGCTAAATTATGGAGGAAAAGACTGATGAAGTAAAAAAGAGTCCTAGGTCAAAGAGATGGCCCTGGAAGGAGAAGAGATCCTAGAAATAGAAGAGCTAGAATATATGGAAGAAGGGAAACTATGCCATTTTCTTGGGGATATCTTAGAGATATAGAATAACTCTGTTCAGCACTTCCAGACTTTTCTGTCTAGTGGTAGGTGATAGGAGAACATGGGTACTTCACGAGAAGAATGTTGGATTTTTAAGTTTCTGAAATCTGCCCAGATTCTGGCCCTTGAATAGTGTGTGGGGGACTTCACTTTGCTACATCCTAATGATTCAAATTCTTTGTTGCACAAAATAATCATCAGCTTACATTCTTCAAGATATATTAGCATTATGATCAGTTTTTAAATAAGCTGAGAGAAATATAAACAGTGAATCATACAAAATAGATCTTTAGAGCTACAATATATGATGAAATATTTCAATGGTGGGGAAAAGATTGTTACCATGTAAATAATGACAAAATTTACTTCTCTGATTGTGGCTAAAGTGTATTTAAATGGGTAGTACTTGAGAAAAGTGGAAATTAAGTAGAATAGAATTAAGAAACCCAATTGTGGAGGTTATTGGGTAGTTGTTTGCAGTCCAAACAGTACCTACTATAGGGGTAAGGGAAAAAGAAATTCATAGAAAAGTTTATGGTTCTCCTTGGGTCAAAATTTATTTAATACAAGAATGTATTCTATAGATTTTTCATATGTTGTGATATAGGTTAGAGTAGTTTATAATAACTTCTATTAGACAACGCAGTGCTAGACACAATTGTATCCATCTATCTGACAGGCTGGGAAAATCAAACACTATAAACTTTTATGAGAGGTAGACATGATATCTCGAAGTTATAGAAATATATTTATGTAAAATGAAGATGAGTTCACATTCAACAATATTTTGTTAAACACTATACACAATTTTGTTTCTCAGTGTGGTTGATTCATTTGACATTTGTGGAACACAGGCCTTAGAAAAATTGAGATTATGGCTGCCAGGGAGATGGCTCAGTGCAATAAGCATTTCCGTGGCAAGTACAAGGGCCTGAGTTCAATCCCTGCTTCTGCAAAAAGAAAGAAAGGAAGGAAGGAAGGAAGGAAGGAAGGAAGGAAGGAAGGAAGGAAGGAAGGAAGGAAGGAAGGAAGAAAAGAAAGAAAGGAAGGAAGAAAAGAAAGAAAGAAAGAAAGAAGGAAGGAAGGAAGGAAGGAAGGAAGGAAGGAAGAAAGAAAGAAAGAAAGAAAGAAAGAAAGAAAGAAAGAAAGAAAGAAAAATTGAGATTATAAATTATTTTTCACCCTTTTGAAATGTAGATATTCTAAAAACTGATTCACAGGAGAAAATTTAAAAAGAGTAAAAGTTGCTAAATGGTATGGTGTTCATTGCAAGTTAGTAAACTAAGTACCCATAAACAAATACAAGTACGATAATCATTTAGAAGAACTCTTCTATCAGAATTCTCAATATTTTTTCCATTACTTTTTGACTTTTGTTTCAACTCAATAAACTCAGTATCTCTTCTACTGAAATAGCTTTGAATAAAGTTTTATTGTCATATTGAACAAGTACCTGCTGACATCCATCTTCAATGGTAACAATATTGGAATAAACGTAGTTGAGCAACTTAACCCACTCTAAATGGCCCACAGTAATTACCAACCTGGGGGCACAATGCATCCAAAGGTTTCAGACCTGGCGTTCACTGACTAGCTTTTCTTTTTGGTTCTCAAATATACTACTAAGTGGTTCTTGTTAGAGTTAGGCAGTTCCTTTAACATGTTATGCTAGACTGTTACTATAGCCTTATACTATTCTGCTTCACATAATATAAGGCTGACATCTTAAGTATTTCTGGTGCTTATTTTTCTAGTTTATTTTTGTACTCTCCTATGTAACCTCCTTGAGTGGTAAGATTGTTTTTTGTTCTAAAGAAAATGCTCAACAACTAGAGCAAGTCAAGTTGTATTTTATGATTTAATATATATATATTTTTTTCTCTTTTGCAAGAATTTTATTGAGAAGTTTTGTATTTACATCATCATGTAGATTTATATAACTTTTGATTTGATCAATCTGTATCATCCAGTGATTGCTGTCTGATTCTAGGTAGCATTGATAAGCCTCTACTATAATTATTCTTTAAATGAGCTTCTCAAGTTAAATTGCTAATCTGGACTGAGATAACTATACCTTGTGTAGTTTGTTTTGGGGATAGTTACAGTAAGTAATGCATTGCATATTGTTGTCCTCATAGTATTTATTCATTGTATAAAATGCAGAAATGACATTTTGGTCTAAACAATATTAGAACAAATCTTTCTTCTCACTAAAGAAAGTAACTATATATCATTTCTATCATATATATACATATATGTATATATTTACTGTTGATATATATTTACTGTTGATACATACACACATATATATATATAAACATATATATATTCATTTATACTTTTTTATTTGTACTTTTGCAAAGTTAGTAACATTTGACACAAGTTTGCCTAGCAAATAATAGATGACCTTAATCAGGCAGGATGCTTATCTCAGGAGTGAGGTAGCTTGTTTGCTTTAGGTGCTGAGGCCCAGTCCCACCTACACATGTTTGATCCATCTCTTAGCTTCCTGGCTCCCAACATATCCCCTTTTCTTATTTGTTTTGTCGGAGGTGGGTGTTCTGTTGCAGTTAGAGAAGCTGAATTTGGAGAAGTCTCTAAAGGACCTTTTCATACTTGAAGCCAATCAAAAGATTGTAGGTACTTGAATTCAGCAAAACACTCCAATATAGTCCAATAGGCCATAAAAAGAGTAAGTTAGCAGTACAACTGGCAATTGTCAGACATTGTTGACTTGAACCTTTCACAGCTCAGCATATTAATGTATCATTACTTTTTATACCTCATGGTTACACTTTTCTGCTGGATGATGAAGACCAATGACTTAATATATTTTGACTGTTTAAATGTCTTCATTATAGAAGTTAGAGTATTTATATAAGTAAATAAGTGATTTTAAAACCTTGTTTCAAATTTATTGTTCAACTTGTATTTTTTTTTTCACTGCTGCGACCTACAGAAAATCTTTAATGTTTAACCTTAAAAATGTCTGGGAAAATTTTTATCTCCCAATGTCTGCTAAAACAGGAACAGCTATAGTATACTTGCATAGAATTATAAGTTTAATGTTTCCTTTGGGCATTCAGTTCTGGAGCTTTCAGTCATTTGTTATCCTTACTCTGAAATTCTTCTTTTACACATTTTGTAATTTCTGAAACATTTTTCTCAGTCTAAAAAGTCTTACTTGGATGGAGTATATTTCTGTATGCTTTTTAAAAATCAATTTTACTTTTTGCTTTAGCTTCATAGTTTTGTCTATTTCGGTGAATGATGGTTGATTTTTCCCATTAAAGTCTTCCTAAAGCTAAGAACCTTGCAGTTCAAAGCCCTGGATAATAATTTTACAATATTTTAGAAGTCTGTCAAAAATCTTGAAACACTGAGATGCTTAAGTTTCAGCGTCTTACTACTCTGTCATTTCGCTGATCCTTACTAGCTCTCCATATGCCAAGAGTTTTTAAGTTTCAGTACATTTCTTGTAATGAAGCACATTAGATGTGTAACAGTGTGAACATCATCTATATGTGTGAGAAATAATACAATAATATAGATAAATTTAATGAAGTGAGGCAGCGAATAGAACAAATAAATTGGTACATACAATAAATATATCATAAAACCTTATTAGTTACTTTCTATTCTCTTCACATTAATTAAATGGCATGGGGGGGCGTTGCTTACATATAATTTTGTACATGATTTCCTAACAGAGATCACATTGATTTCTGTAAAATAGGATGCCTTGATGTTACGTGATTTAGGAGCCCCTAAGAAGGGAATAAATGTGGAAATCGATAGATGCAAACTTGGATATGGGGTGAAAGCAAAAGTATATTTCATGCTTTAAGAATGATTTTTCTTTAGCCTGTTTAGTGTTTATAAACTAGTAAAGAGTCTTAAGCAATAATAAGCCTTATTAGATTTGTAGCATACCATGGAAACAAATCTGATATGGACTCTGAAAACATTTATTTGAAGGATCTATATCTCAAGAACAGTATTTTTCTCACAAATGTATTTGAAGAACAGATGTTTGAGCTATGTATGTAGAATCTAAAGACTAAGTACATAATCTAAAGATTAAGACTAAGTACATATGAAGCTTGAACTGTAAAATCAATGTAAGATAACTTGGATAGTAGTAAAATATGTAATTATTCTGAGGTGGTAATTAACACAAATATTAGAGAAAAATAATAAAATAGTGGTCAAAGTCACTTTCATTTTCTATTTAATTGATTGTTAAGTAAACTACTCAAATAATGTGGGTTTCAGTTATTTATTGATGCATAGTCAAGTAGCTCAAAACTTTAGAAACAAAACTATAATTTAAGGGCTGGCCAGATAGCTCAGTGGATTAAAGTGCCTGCTTAGGCAGACACAGTAACTGGAGTTTGATCTCCAGGATGCCATGACCCTGGGGCATGCTGAGATAATGATTGAGACTGAGATAATGATTGAGATTGGTGGCGTGCACTAAAAGCTCAGAGCTTGGGAGGCTGTAAGCAGAAGAATCACTGTAAGTCCAATCTAGGTAGTGAGACCTTGTAGAACCTGTATTAAATACATAAAACAAAGGAGTTCACCACTAATTTTGTAAATGTTGTTGCAGTTTCATTCTTTGTAATTGTAAAGCTTAGTTACTCATTTTCTCACTGTACATCACTTGGAAACTCCCCTAAGCAGCCAGAGACTTCTCTCAGGCTCTGATTCATGGAAGCAGAATTCAGAGAATCAAGATTCATGGAATCTGCATAGTACGGAGACATTCAGTATCTCCATACTACGGAAATAGCATAAAACATTGCCTACTTTTGGAGTATTTCATCTCCTCAGTCTATTTCCAGCTCTACATTGTTCTATTTTTAAGACCTCATGCTATTGGATTAAGACAATCAGGAAATCTGCAGGAATTTAGAAATAATTCCAATTAGGCTTAACATGTAGCAAGTTCACTCACTGGTGGATATAGGAAGGAAATGTTTGAGAATGGTACAAAAGTCTACCTAACACAAAACAGCTATGAGTAAAATTTCAGTGACTCTGTGCTTAAGACATCTACAAACAGGAGAAATCAATGGAGAATTGTCCCTCAGTTTCCATAGAGGGAAAATTTTTTTTTCAAAGCAGATATTCGAAGGTGTTCAAATTCAAATGGAGAATAAGGATAGAATAGTGTCTCCAGAAAGGGAGCACAGGGGTAAAAATAAGCTCAATAGTGTAACATATTTCATTCATATAAATGTAGATAATTCTTGTCTATTTCTCCATTAGATTTAGTAATTTTGTGAGTCTTTAGTGACTACTGAAAAATAACTTCAAAAACTGTGGAGATGTGTGGGAAAACATGTTGTGCATAATATTTAATGAAGAAGACAAGTTAGTAGGTGCATGGTACTCTTCAGAGAGCTGTTTTAAAAGATTATAAAAAATTGAAGCAATTGCAGATAGATTAAACCCTTCAGTGTTCTTCTACAACTGGCCTATTTCACTTACCATAATCCCTTCCGGGTTCCAGAATTTTAGACTAAGTAGCAAGTCTGTCTTTTCACTATATCAGATAGATTTTAGGTATTCTTACTACACAAAAGAGAATAAAAGGAAATTTGGTGAGGTGCTAGACATGCAAAATAGCATGGCTGTAGTAATTGTTCAAAGCAAATGTGATCTAGGTATTAAAGTCTCACACTGTATCATGAAATTAATGAATTTTGCTTCTCAATTAAAACATGATCAACTAAAAATTTTTAAAAGAAGAGTTCAGTAAGTATATTTTCATATGAATTTGTGGTATTTAGTCTATGCTTAGAATAATCAGGGTTAAGATGCAGCACAGAAAGAATGAAGAGAACAAGAAAAAAGGACAAGTATTGATTAACTTAGATTTTTTATACTACAGTGAAGAGGAAACATTTGATGAGATGATCATAATTATAGGAATTGGCAAGCAGAGATGAGGTAGATAGAACATGTGCTTGAATTATCTGAGGAAATGAAAGCAAAAGGGACTGAAAAATTAACACAGGGAACAATACCATTACTTGCTTCATGGCTCTTGAATAATAAATAATTATGATGAAGTTTCCAACAAAACAGACCAAAACAACAAGGACAGTAGTAGTATTTAAGCACCAAACTGTACTGAAGGGTTTCTATACGTAGTTTAGATAGAGAAAGGTACCATTTAGCAAAAAATTAGCTCACTAGACCTCCTTGATGACACACGCAGAGTGCAATGCTCAGCCAGGTTTGTTTTCAGGACAGCCACTGGCCACTCATGGGAAGCAGCTCCTGAAAGTTGTGTGGTCACAGGGATTCCACCATGATCTCCCCCTGGAGCCATGCTAACAATTTATCCTGGTAGTTTTGTACTAACAGTGAGATCTATGGTGAGCACCTACTTTCTCCTAGAAGTCTAGAGATTGGGTGAACAAGGATCATCATGGTCCCACTCTCCCTAAACAGAAGATTCCCCAAAATAGTCATGGACCTCCAAGTTCAGATGTCCTTCCTCGATTGGCATAATTTTGCACAATGCCATCACACATTGATGCCAGGGAAGGAAGAGAGACCTACAAGACTTCCACTGGGACAGATTTTTCAACTGATTCTGCTTCATACATCTATTCCCCATATTAATTTTGTCTTGTTTTTTTTTTTTTTTTTTTTGTCTTTTTGAGACAGGGTCTTCCTATGCAGTTCAGGCTGGCCTTAAGCTCACTTTGTAGCTCAGGCTGGTCTCGAACTCACAACAATCCTCCTGCCTCAGCCTCCCAAGTGCTGGGATTACAGGCATGCGCCACCACGCCCGGCTAATTTTGTCTAAATGTTTAGTTATGATAAACAATATCTGGGACAGAAGAGTTGCTGAGGCATAGGAAATATTTAAGCAAATCAAACCTAAGAATAGTTAGGAGTCCCCCATCATAAATAGTGCAACTTATAGTGGGGTAATTCACAGAAGATGTTTAAAATACATGGCTTTGCCTTAGGGGTGAGACAGTACTTGTACTCTACTCTATTTCTTATTTTCAAATTAGGTTAAATTTCTTTAAGAATATAAAATACATAACTGAGTCCAAGTAAAAACTTTTGATGGTCCTTTCAAAGACCTATAAATAAAATTGTTTTATTTTGTCTTGTTCTAGTTATTGAATTTTACTGAGTAAGGTTAATAAAAGTAAAGATCTAGAAATTTCAAAATTGCATCGTCAAACTCATTTTTCTTGTTTGTAGTCATTCGGAACCTGCAGTTCAGGCCCAATGCAACCCATTTACACTGAATTACAGAAGCACCTGAAGAGAGAAATCAATAGGAGATCAAGTAGGAACAACCCCTAGAAAACACTCCCTTATGATGTCACAGTGTAGTCAGAACACTGCATGGAATGCCAGAATAGAAAGGTATTTCACAGGATTTCACTAAATCCTTAGAAATTATACAAGAGTAGCACCTAATCTTACAGTGTTAAATGATGTGCTCACTGGAAGCTCCATCTGATGGTGATTGAAATCAACAGTTAGTGCTTAAATTGAAAATGTATTACAGTAAGATACACTGTGACTAACCCCGTCAGAGTACTCCCTTTTATTTAGAATATACATCACCCATTGTTCTTGCCCTTTTCTGAATCTGATCTGCAAATCATCTATTATGCATATCAGCAAAAGTGGAGTGAATGCTGCTATTCAGGTACATGTGAGGAAAAGGCAGGTTTATGAAAATATTATTGGGTCTCTTCATTCTCTTTATTTGTAGGATGGGGCAAGTGCAATCCTGTATCTTCTGTAAAGTGTAAATGACCATGAAAGCAAAACATGTGTAATTGATTCTGGACACTGAGGCAGTCGTAACAGTGCAACTGAAGACACTCAGAAAAGAGAACCGCAAGAAGGAAAAGTGGCAAAATGATGGGATGAACGTGTGGGAAGTAATGAGGAGTATTTTCAAGATATTAAAGGTTGCATATGTTTTATTTCAAGTTTTTAACATTTAAACATTCACTGTATTTTTATATTATAGCTCATAGCTTTGCACTACTGTGATAGACTATCACAGACCAGCTATAAATAATGAACAGAAATTTATTTGACCTATGGTTCTGCATTTTAGGGAATATAAATTTGAGGGTAAGATCCAGCCAAACCAAGCTGGGGAGATAGCGGGGCAATTTAAGTACCTGCCTGGCAAGCATGAGGACCCAGGTTCACCCCGATACCCATACTGTACCCTTCCCCTGCCATGCTGGCCACCAGAACCAGGAGTGGTAGTGCACACCTGAAATCCCAGTGCTGGGGAAGCTGATATAGGAGAATAACTATGAGTCTGAGCTGCATAATGAGATCCTGTACCAAATCAATCAATCAAACAATCGATCAATCCAGCCAGTTCACCAGCCAGGTAAGCTCCACCTCTGACCGGCACAGCCCCTGCTCTTATCTCCATAGCATCCCACAGCACCCCACTTGACCACACTGTCCCACAGCTCTGCAGCTCTGCCCAGCTCCCATACATGCCAGGATAATGCTCCTCTGCCTCTGGATCCAGCACACCTAAGCCTTGATCCCAGGTCGACCGTGACAAGCTCTCACCTTCCTAGACAACCATTGTAACCTCCATTAGGCCATCACATTCCAACACTATTACAATAAACAGGAAGTTTTCAATACAAGGCATGGTTTTGGAGAGGTAAATTCAGACCATAACAAAAAGATCTGAAAGGGGTAGAGGACAGTGCAGTGCTTAAATCATGTGCCTATCATGCTCTAAGGCCTGGATCCAACCTCCAACATTTTCAAATATAAAACAAAAATGAATATTATAACTTTCAATTTTAATGACATTTTTGTATTTGGATTTTACAGAAGAGTTGGGATAGAATAATATCAATATACTTTGATATAGTAAATTATACTACCACATACTGTACAATGATGAATAAATTATACATTTTTAGGGATGTGAGGCCATCATATATATAATGATTTGAAAGATATAGTGCATGTGTACAGCAGTTTATATAATAAGGGAACTCTCCTTAGATTTTTTTCAGAAAACTGACTTTTAAATATTTGTAATTTGCATCTTGCATCTATTGTTTTGGCAGATACGTTGATGGTTTGTAATTTTCAGTATGTGGCAGAAACTCACTTTCCATTTTATCTCTCATAAATTGGGTAGCATTATCAGTTCATTTCACCCATTTCCTTTCTTTTTTTCCTTAATGTGAAATGATGCAGTATTCTTTTGTCTTTCTCTGTATACTTTAGAGTACACTCTCGATCCAAAGAGAAATATCTGGTCACTTGGACTATTTGCTTTTTTTCTTGCTCGAAACTGTTTTGTTTTATTTTTTATGGATTTGATCAGCATTGATAAGGTGGGGTCACTGGACTTCTTTCGTGATGCTTTTTCAGTCTCACTCTCTTGTTTTCTTTATTGTCTGTCATTTCTTGTTCTCTTTTTTCTCTTTGGCAGGCTTTCTCCTCAAGGATATTTTCCCTTGCTTTTGTTTTCTTGAAGTTAGGATCTGAGGCATCCAAACTGAACAAGTGGGAAGTACACCCTATCTAAAATTGTGCTTCACTAATATTTAGCTTGAAGTCATCCTCTAGTAATTCCTTCCTTTTCATGAGCTATTTATTTTCCCTTTTGCTCAGGTTGTGGTGCTCCACAGTCTTGTTGTAACTAAAGTGCTTTTTGCTGTTCTCCTCTTCTTCCTCCTCCTCCATCACAAGCAAAGCCATTTCAGCATTTTAGCTTTCTATTTCAGTTTCTTCTTCTGAGGGTGTAGCACCTTTTACAGATTTCACTGATTTTTTTCTTTAAACCTAATTTTTAAGCTTCTTCAGCAAAGTATGGGTAATTCAAATCTACATCACAGGGAAACTCACCTTCCCTGGCCCCGTCTGTTTCTTTTTTCAGCCTTTTGTTCTCTTTATTTTCTAAAATCTGTTCCCAAGGAGTCAGTTTATCTTTTCTTTCCAATTTGTTTTTTACTATCTCTTCTGCCCTTTCTTTAAGGCCCGGTATCCACTTAATTTCCATTTCCATATTATTTTCTTTTTCTTTCTGTTGAATAACCTGCAGGAGTTGCTTGTATTAAGCAATCTGTTCTTCACCATCCTTCTATTTTTTTGTCTTCCCATCATCTTCTCCACCAGCTTCACCCTCACCTGTGAAGTCCTCTTCTATCAACTTTTTTCCTCACTAGAGGAAGCTAAGTAGGCTTGAAAACCCAGGTCCAAAAGTTCTTCCTCTTTAAATTTTCTGTTGAGTATTGTGATTCTTTCATGCTCTCTCACCATTTCCACCGTTGATGTTCCCATTGCAGCAGATGTGAAATATTTTGGTTTATATGTTGATAAATCCACTAATGATGCTACATCCTTAAGCTCATTATTAAAAATAATATCATGTGGTATAAATCTTAAAGCTGCTTTCAAATTCCAGGCTATCACGGCCTTCATAGAGTTTACTTGCTGTTTCAGGAGAATTGCAGTTCACTACTGCATAATTGTACTTCAGTCATTTGAACTGACAGTCTCTCAATTTTTCTCTAGATGTCCAGTCCTTTTCAGGAGCATCTTCAGGAATGCTTAATAATTCTGCTGGTCCTTGAACTTTTTCTTCCTTCATCATCTCCTTCCCAAACTCCTAAGGATATATCTTTACAGAAAATACACCACCTCCTTTAGGCTTAAATGAATTGAACAAAGCCAGTAAGTCTTGCCTTTATCTATCCCAGTCCATGTTGCAAACTGCTAATCAATATGTAACCTCATCAACTCAAGAAGCATCTTTATCTAATTCTCTTCAAGCATGTTCAAAACCAGGTTCTTCTGGAAAAGTATCTCCCACATTATCTTCATCTTCAGAACTAATTTCTACATTTCCTTTACCCTTTGCAAGATCAGGGCCTCTGTCACTTTCACCCTCCTCCTCACCGTCTTCTCCATCTTCACTTCTGTAGTCATCTGAAGCCACCACCTGTGATTTCATTTTCAAGCTCCTCATCACTCCTTATTTCATCAGCACCTTCCTCCAGAACGTCTTTATCAGATATGTTTTCATCACCATGTCTTGCTATTATGAATGGAACTCTGGATTGCTTTTCGCCTTTTGTCTTAGAGCAAGTGATCTTGGAAGATTTCACAATTTTAGAGGTGCTTGGATCTCTCATTAGTTTTCCTTTGGAAATAGAGTCTCTCCTATATTTAATAATGTTTTTTTTTTTCTCCTTTGTGCTTATGTGTGTATGTTCTTTGCTGTCCTTCTTAAGATTTATTTGTGAATCTATTTTCTCAAATTTATGCAAGATTTTTTTCCTCGATTATTTTAAAATTATGTAAGTCATTTTTATTTCCTGGATCCTTTTGATTAATTATCTTGGTTTCCTATCCCCCACCCCAACACCTTTTTTGAATTGCTTTCTTTTTGGGGGCCTGATGCTATTTCTTTATTTTCTGTGATTCAGTGCTTTGCTATCCTCATCAGAGAGATCAGAATCAGAAATGTTTCAAGTCCTTGGTAGTACTATGGTTGATGGGCCATCCTCTTTTATCAACAGCATGGTTTAATTTGAATCTTTTGTCATGAAACATGGCTTGAAATTGCTTGTCAGTTTTGACTTTTCTGGCATTTCTCAGAACCTGAGTCCTTTGAAACATGCCAGAAAATCTGGTCACCCATTGTTTCTTATTCAGATGCCATTTTTAAAGTCTTATTAAAGAACATCTCAAAGAAACCTAGTTCACAAATCTGAAATAGGTAGTGTCTTGATTGCTTTTACCCCTCTGTGGTCTCAGCTGGAAATTCACAACTCAGGTCTCCACTTGCCAGCTCGAATCTCTCTCGATCACACAAAGTATCTGCACACACAGTCCATAATTTCACCCATTTCCAATATTTCAATTTAAATTTTCTGTCTCTAAGGTGGATAATTTTACTGTGTCTTGGATGCTACCCACATCTTTAAAATTTTTATATTATAATCATAGTGAAATCATTCTAGAATGCCCTTCACAACATTATGGAAGGCTAGTTTTGTGCTCATGAATTTCCTTCGGTGTTCTTTGTCGTGGAAGTATCTTTTATTTTCCAGCATTTTTGAAACACAGTTTTGCAGGATACATTAATCTGGGTTGGAGTGTATTTTCTTTTAGGGATTGAAATACTTTACTCCAAACTGCCATTGAGTTGACTATCATAACAGGCCTGCTGTAACTCTGATAATTTATCTCTTTTGTCTAACAGCTCTTAATATTCTATTTCTTTGTTGAATTATGGCAGTCTTGACAATTATATATATATGCTTGGTGTAGTTTTCTAATGTGGCTAATTGGAACTCTTTCTGTATATAGCATTTATCTGTATATCCAGTTCTTTTCGCTGCTTGGGAAGTTTTCAGCCACTACTATTATGAATTTCTTTTGTGCAATTTTGGCTACCTCTTGCATTTTTTTGACACTGATCAATTTTACATTATTCTTTTTGCATCTTCTAGAAGCTGTTGCATTGATTTTTGTGGTTCTCTGCTCTTCTTAAGAAATATAACTTTCTATGATCTATAACCACATTCCTGTTTTCTGTATTTGATACTCTGTCCTCACATTGAATTACTCTTTTATGTATATTTTCAATGAAAATTTTAATCTTATGCATATTTGCTTGATTGTGTTTCATGCATTTCTTTTCTTTCCTATATTGGGTTCCATGGATTGCATATTTTGCTAAATTTCTCTATATCCTCCTGTTTTGAAATTATGTATTTTTTATTAGTTATTTTGTTTTTCTCTTTTTTGTTTTATCTGTATCTATTCTAGAGTAATCAAACATGTCTTTCATTATGGTCACTATTTCTGTAGTAACTTGAGAAATTACTTCTGATTTCATACTTAATCCTCCTTCATCTGTTTGTTACTTTCTCTATTACCAATTCAAAGAGTCTAGTTGGGTGGTTTTTCCACCAGTTCCATTCTATCTAACCATTGCTTCCTGGGTTTGCCTTTTGTGAGCTGCAAGTCTAGGGGTTTCACCTCGTTGGACAATCTTCCCATTTTCTTTTTGTCTTTTAGTTCAGTTCCTGTTGTGATGCCTATAAACTGCTTATGGTGTGTAGCTTTGTTGTCAGTATTTAGAAACCTTAGGAAATGATTACTTCTCAGAATTGTCTTCCAATTACTGATGGCTTTTGGGATTTCATGTTGTTGCAAAATCCTACCTCTTCACTGTATTGTTGATGAGACAGTAACATTTATTTGGCCCAAATCTTGTTTTCTTGGCACTGACCAATAGCATTTTTTATGACAATTAGGCAATCTCAGCCTTGATCACAAGGAAGAATAACTGAATAGAGCAATTATTCCACTGTAGTTAAAACAGTACATCAGTAACAACAGTACCATCAGGGACAGCCAACAGAACAGCAGAGTGAACATGGGGAAACAAAAGGCAACAAGAAAGTATGTAGCCAGGAAGTGAATGATTAGTCTCAGAGATGAAAGACTCAAAGAAAAAGATAGATTAAAATAAAAAAGGAGGAAAAGAAAGATCTCCATGTTATCTTGTAACACTGAGAATCTTCTCTTTTCTAAAGGAAAGAGAAGTCCCCCGACATCCTTACTGCTTATTCTTCCAGTATAAAACACAGCTGGGCCCACCTTATCATATCCTAGTTGATACCAACTTTATCAACTTTACCATCAAAACCAAATTGGACTTGGTACAATCAATGATGGACTGTCTGCATGACAAGAGTATCCCTTGTATAACTGATTGTGTAATGGTGGAAATTGAGAAAATGGACAGAAGTATTGAATGGTCCTAAGGATTGCCAAGGACCCAGGGTTTGAATGCTTGCTTTTTACAGGTAAAGGAACCTACTCAAACAATTGCTTAGTGCAGAGAGTAACTCAGCACAAGTGTTACATTGTAGCCACAGTTGACTGCAGCTTTAAACAGAGAAGCCAGAAGATTCTGGGAGCTCCTATCATGTACATTTCTAATCACAGATAGAACATCAAGTGGATGCCAGATGATTAAGGAGCCACTCAGAAAGTTTTCTCCCCATGTGACTCTCCTTAGGCACAATTCTGTGGATAACCCACTACTATTGTCGACTGCTGGACTGTGTTGGAATATTTTGCTGAATTCAAGCACCTATAGTATTTAAATGCCATAGAATGCCCATCTCTGATAGTACTAAACAAAAAAGGGGATACAAAAGAAGAATCATTTTGTGTCTGTATGCACAGAATAGTTGGGATAGATTTGTAGCTACTTTTGCTTAATTCAATGAGAAGAAACATTTGTAGTAATAGTGTTTGGACAGGACATCCTGTCTATTACTTGTACTATGGGTAACCACTAAGAAGATAACAATGTAAAATGTATTAATTACTGAAAATGTTCTATTAATTAGCTTTGAAGAAAATTAAATAAATAAATGAGAAGAAAGATTTGTACTAATAGTGTTTAGACAAGATATCATGTCTGCACCTCATACTATGAATTACTACAAAGACAATATGCAATGTATTAATTATTATAACTGTCTGACTAACCTGTTTTGAAACTGTCTCATTACTCTTGGTTACTCATTAAAATTGACTAATTAAAAAATAAACACATAAAAATTAAAAACATTTCAAAAAAGAGTCAGTTCTGATTCCAACAGGACAAGTTCCTCTCCCTTCTTCTAGCCAACTTTTTGTTTTAAGTTTCTTCAGCATGCTGTAGCATGAATTATTCACCCATTTGCTGTATTATCAGCTGAGTATGGTAATAAAATAGTTACCTACTGAGATCTGGCTGTGATTCCCATTTGACCCTTCGATTGGTTCAGATGACACTGAAGTGTGCAGAGAGCCATGTAATCCATTTTCAAGGCAATCTGGATCAGCCAATGTCAGCAATATATTTTTCTTTTATTTAGTCAAAAGTACGTGGCAGGCCTCTCAGTAGCTGGCTTCCTTCAAGAGTGAATCAGCAAACAAGAAGTGATTTACTATATCCACTAGGGTGATTTTTGTTTTGTACCTAAAATCTTCATGATCAAGAGAAAATTAGGTTAGACTTCAAAATGAAATTGAGAAAATAGATGCCTTCCTTAAAATGAATTTCATTACTGCATATTTGCAGTGTATAATATTTTAATTCCTTGTAGGAAGTTGTTACATGTACATAATGTGTCTTAATTCCTGAATTCATGCCTGTCCCTCACCCACCCTGCTCCCTCATGAACTTTTTTCATTTGAGGAAAATGTATTTCCCTAATTCCTAATATCTACCTTTTATTTTTCTTTCTTTCTTTCCTTTCTTTCTTTCTTTCTTTCTTTCTTTCTTTCTTTCTTTCTTTCTTTCTTTCTTTCTTTCTTTTATTTTCTTTCTTTCTATTTTCTTTCTTTCATTTTCTTTCTTTCATTTTCTTTCTTTCTATTTTCTTTCTTTCTTTCTTTCTTTCTTTCTTTCTTTCTTTCTTTCTTCTTTCTGTCTTTCTTGTCTTGTATTTAGTTGTTTCAGAGTCTCACAACAGAGCTCGGTCTTCTGATCATCCTCCTGCTTTCAGCCTCCCTACTGCTGGGATTGTGGGCATGGACCACCACACCCAGACTCAGTGGCTGTCTCAGCCTGCTGTGGGGGCAGTGCTTGTGTGGCATATGTTGACAGGGATGGAACTGTTGTCCCTTGCTTGCCTAAGCTTGCTTAAGCAGATGCTTTAGTCCATTGAGATATTTTCACTGGCCCTCATTTATCTTTCTGTATGGTCCAGCAGTATTGTGTTGTATGTAATACCTTCATCTTAGATCTTATTAGCTAAAATTTAACACACTCTGGCGGTCTTAATTTAGATAATATGTATGGTTGAACATCTTTCTATGCCTTGCTCACATGTTATAAAGAGTCAAGGTACTCAGGAGCAAAAAAGTAAAAATTCCAAGTCCTGGCCTTGTACTCGAAAAAATATTATGTCCCACTCAATTTTATTAGTAAAAAATTATATATCTAGTTTTATTTAGATGACAGCAAAATAAAGTTTGTATTTTGATGGAGAGAGTTACACAGAACATTTTCACACCATTTATTACACTAAAGCATTCTTACTGACACTCTGGCATTCCAAAATGTGTTTTTCAACTCTAGCAAAACTTTGAAATTCGGATTCAATGTATCTGTATTAGGTCTGGATGGAGATGAAACTCTTATGGTGCAGCTGCCTTAGTGAAGATACTTGTGATTTACAAATTTTGACATTTCCATACAACAGAAGACCATGTAAGACAAAAGACAGACACCACCAGTCAAAGAGACAACAAAATACATCCTACACTGGCTAATCCACAGCAGTTTTTAACTGTTCCAGATAGCAGATGGCAGGCTTCAGCACCATGGAGCATCATGGCCTTTCTTCATGATGCAAATTTTTTTTTTTATTTTAAAGAGAATAAAACATAGTAAAAAATTAGAAATATTAGAATCTGTACAGAATTACACTAAACCAAATAATAGCAATTCAACCATAGTAATTATATTGAATATGTCGTCTTGAAATTATTCAGATTACCAGATATAAGCATGCAAAATTGGTTTTCAAGAGTTGTAAGAAATTAAAAAGGAGAATAAAAATTTACTTCTCTTTTAATCAGATCAGCAGAAATAAGCAGTATAATTCTCGAAGCTAAGTATATCTTTCCTTTATCCTTTTCCTTATCATAATTGTTCCTTCCCTTCGAACAGATTCTTGTGCTTTCATAACATCTCTTGTACCTTTCAGATTGTATTTTCTCTTTCAGGATACTCCATTGTGTAAAAACGCCACATCTTTTTTGTCCATTCCTCAGTTGATGGGCATTTGGGTTGTTTCCAAGATTTAGTTATGACAAATTGTGCTGCTGTACATGGGTGCACACATATCATTGTGATCCGATAATTTTGTTAATCTGGAAAAATATTTAGGAGAGGGAAAGCTGGGTTGAAAAGTACAGCTTGGAAAATTGCGCATTTTTTACTTATTTTCTTGTTTCTTTTCCCTTCCTTCTATTCCTGATCCCTTAGCCTAATTCTTAGTTTTTTGAGAAATCTCAAAATTTCCACAATGGCTGTACCAGTTTTCACAACCACCAACCACGGAGAAGATTCCTTTTTCCCTGTAGCCCCTCTAGCATTTGTTATTAGTTGACTTCTTGATGATAGCCATTCTTTATAGGATGAGATGTTTTAATTAGTATTGCTTGAATGACCAATGATGTTGAATATTTTTGGATATGACATTTGTATTTCTTCATCTGAGAAGTATATATTCATCTCAGACGCCCATGTGTTGATTGTACCATTGAATTTTAGGGGGCAGTTTTCATTTTTAATTATTTATATATTCTAGATAGAAGTACTTTGTTGGAGAAACAGAGGCTAAACATTCTTTTTTCAGTTTATGTGATTTTTTTCCTCTCTTGCTGATTTCTAACAAAGCATTTATTGACCAAAGGGTATTTCTGCTATTTGAAAGTGGTTTTTGTATTGTTCTCACTTTAGTTCTGAGAAATTGATTCCTATGTTTTTCATTCCAGCTCTAAGTATTTTTTTTTCTTTTTTAACATAAGAAATAATTTGCTTTTAGTATTTTGGCATTTTTATCTTGGTTCTACTTCTACAAAAATAACCAAGCTCCAGAGGCAAGTTTTATGCTTTTATTTTTTTTTCCTCTTTTAACCAAGATCTTTATTGCTTTTCTTAGTACACTCCTTTTAAATGTATCAGTTATCTGAGTTTAATGAAATTGTTTAAAATATCACATCCAAATTGATTTGTGAAATAATACTCTGTCTAGTTAGAGACAGGTTTTAAGTTTAGGACTCTTATAACACACAGTTACATGTACTGTACTCAGGAATATTTGATGAATGAGCTGATTTTAGGCATATTAAATAAATTTAAAATATAAAAATCATATATGTATTTCATAAATTATCATTTTTCATGCCTGAAACAAATATAATAAACTTTATTTTAAAAGTGTTGTAGAGTTTATAATGTATCTTTTGATTACTTTTTAAATTTTATTTTATTTTTTATTTTTTATTTTTTTTTGCAGAACCAGGGATTGAACTCAGGCCCTTACGCTTGCCAGGGAAGCACTTATTCCACTGAGCCATCTCCCCAGCCCCTTAAATTTTATTTTTATATAAACTTTTTTATGTATTTAGTACAGGGGCTATAGGATCTAACAAAGTCGATGGGACTCATAGCAATTCTCCTGTTTTTAGTCTCCCAAGGATTACAGGTGTGTGCCATCATGCCCAGTCTCAATCAAAGTCTCAGTGTGCCCCGGAGGCGGGACAAGCAAGGCACTCCTGGGGTCTAACCGTGGTTGCTGCATTTGCCTAAACAGGTGCGTTAGTCCATTGAGCTGTCTGGCTGGCCCTTGATCATTTTTTTGTTTGTTTGTTTGTTTCGGAACCGGGGATTGTACTCAATCCTTGTGCTTGCCGGTGAAGTGCTTATTCCACTGAGCCATCTCCTAGGACCTTTGATGATGTATATATGAAGTAGTTATTTCATCATGTAATTTATGATTTGTAAATACAGATTTTTTAGCCATTATGCATATAATTTTCCTTTAATATTCTTTTCTGTCTTAGAACTAGTTCTCCACAGATAAAGTTTACATATTCATGTTACTTTCTAGTTATTAGGCTATCTTTTATCTACCTATTAACCAGTTGTCAAAGTTCTCTTCTTGTATTTTTAAATATATGTATCCTGATAAAGACATTTTGACTTTAGAATTAAAAGAAAATCCTCCAACTGTTTTAGTCTTCAAATAATTTTTAGCTTTCATTTTTCTTCCAACAGAAATAGGTCGAGTGTACTAACTAGTTTCCAGTGAAGAAAATGTTACCCAAAAACAATTTTATCTACACCAAATGTAAGTGAGCATCTTAGAACAAATGATAGAAAAGTTCTTTTATGAAGACTCTAATAAAAATGTTATTTTAGGAGACAAATTCACTGCAACAATTCAATTTTCATATTATAATAATTATAATTGTTTAAATTATGAACAATGGATATATATGTGTTCCAATAAAATTATTTACAAAAATATTGGTCAAAAGCCAGATGTTAGTCTCAGTGGCTTATGGGTATGTGCTCTACGTGTTGAAGGGAGGTCATGGGGCATGTGGTACAAGTGGTTCCTTCTCAATGAATAGGACCTACAAGTACTCATGACGACATTGGTGGCCAGCAAAGCACTCCATGATAGATTTGTGCCTGTAGGCATGCATGTTGTTCTTACTTTCATTTTAAATTAGAGAACTTCTTTTCACAATTATACCACTTTGTAATATGTTCAGGTGAAAATAGAAGTCTATTTAATTTGTATTTATATTTTTCCTTTTTTCAAGTTTTATAATATGATCTACTTCTTCTTCACTGACATAAAAATTATAAATACAATCTCACATTTTCTTGTTAATGATTTCAATGGAATTGTATTTTAATCTTTGTTAAGGAGAATAATATTTTCATAAATGTTTTCTATCCATTTTTTGAGCTTGAAGTGTTCTTTTTATAACTTATTTTTCTTATAAGACCTCGGAAATATCTTACAGTCTGTAGATTGCCTTCCTTTTTCTGGACATTGTCTCGCAAAGAGCAAAAATTTTGAGTTTTAATATTCAATTTATCAGTATTTTTGTATCTTGTCTTTGGTGTTATTAGAAGTTATCACAAATCCTAGGTCATGTAAATTCCTGTGGTGTAGAGCTTTTATTCTACCTGCACATCTATGATGTAGTTTGCTTTAATTTCTATGAAGAATATATCTGAATTCACATGTTTTTGTGAATGTGAATTTCAATTAATTTCAGAAAATTTATTGAAAAAGCATCCTTTATTCACTGAGTATCTCATTTCTTTATCAAAGATCCATATAAAAATTCATATTAGTTTTTCATGCTTGGCTCATTGTGTTTGATGTATTTATTTTGTTTATTTTTCATGAGCATAATACTTTGTTGTTCAATAAGATTTTATATTAAACCATGATATCCTGTGATATGAATATTTGAAATTTGTTCTCTATATTTTTTGGCTAGTTAGAGTCTTTCTATATTAATCTTAGGAAATAATTATTAATATCCATAAAGAAACTTACTAAGATTTTGATTGGGATTGAATTTTATATACAGAAATAATTCGAATTTACTACTATTTTCATAGTAATGAGTCTTTCAAGACAATGAATTATAACCTCATTTATATTGCTTAGTATGTTTCATCAATATTTTGGCATGTTACTCACATGTACCTTTAAGAATCTCTTTGTATTTGTGTCTAAGAACTTCATTTTGAGTGTGCAATAAAAATAATAATATAAAATAATGTTATAGTTGAGGATGTAGCTCAGTGGCACAAATACCTGCATGGCAATTGCAAGGTCATGAGTTTGATTCAAAGTGGCAAAAAAAAATGATATTCTTTTGCTACTTTCAAGTTTTAGTTTGTCTACTCTGGCTATACAGGGAAATTATGATCTTTGATATACTGCTAATCTCTACTTTGCAAATTTGCTATAAATGTTTATTAGTTTCAGGAGAATTATATTTTCAGATTATCTATTTTTTAATTTGTTTTAAATGAGTACAAAATAGTATTTAAACAGAATCTTTAAAAGTGATACAGAATTTCACTTAACGAAATATGAATTTCACAGTATTTTTTGCAATGAGTTTTATCTTCCAACTAGTTGTTCATATTACCAGATATATGCATATAAAATTGGAAGAAAAAAGAAAAACAAGAAAGAAGTTAAGCAGAGACAAAGGACAAACAAATGAAAAGGGAGAAAAGCAAATTAAGCCTTGTCTACTCTCTTCCGTAGACAAGCAGAAATCCACAGTAGAGTTGTCCAAACCATCCTGCTTACATATAATGATATATCTCTTTTCCTCACTATCTCTCCTGTCCTTCTCAACTTAGTGATTACTTCCTGTGGAATAAGTTGATTCCCTTTTCCAAGTGTCTATTATACACTTGAGATTTTATTTTCTTTTTCAAGTTCTCACCCTAAGGGGACAACATGATGTTGGCACTTGCAGGTCTGATTAATTTCAATTACAAGTACGGTCTCTAGTTGCATTTGTTTACTGATAAAATCATCAAATTTATCCTGTTTTGGAAGTGAATAATAATACTGCATTCTGTGAAAATACCATATCTTCTTTGTCCATTCCTCAGGTGAAGAGAATTTGGGTTGTTTTCAAAATTTAGGTATGACAAACTGTGCTGCTATACGTATGGGTGCACACTTATCACTGTGGTATGAGATTTTCAGTTCCTCAGGAAAAATACCCAGCAGGGGAATAGCTGGCTTGAATAATAGCTGAGTTGAATGGAATCATCAAGCCTAGTTTTTATGGAATCTCCACATTGATGTCTATTGTGGTTGTACCAGTGTACAATCCCATCAACAAAGGACAAAAGTTCCTTTATCTGCACAGCCCCTCCAAAATTTGTTACTGACTGATGGTCTATAGAGATAACCATATCATCTTTCATTAAAGATAGATTTATATTGTGCTTCCAAATCTAAGTCATTTGCTTCCTTTTAATATATTATATTAGCTAGCATCATCGTACCTTTAGCGTGTGAAAAGAAGTTGCAAAATCTAATATACTTCCTTTGTTTCTGATGTAGTGAGGAAGTTTAGTTTCTAATTGTTAGATTTTTCTTTTTTTCTTTGGTCCATAGAATCAAACTCACACCTTGCATTTTCCATGCAGGCACACAATTAAGTGTGTATCATTGACCCAGGTTTTATCTTCTCTGTAGAGATTTCACACAATTTATTCAATTTGAGAAAATTGTCCTAAAATCATAGTTTCAATTGATCTTTTTATCATGAACATATGCTGGATTTAAATCTAATGTATTGTTCTATATCCATTGCTATGGATATATAATTTATCTCTTTTTTGCTGATATGATTGGTTACATAAGTTGATTTGCAAAGATTAAGCCACTTCTTATGCCTTGTGGCCTAACAACCTCTCAAAGCTTCTTGTGTTCATAGCTGGGACTCTTCTTAGCTTACCAACCAGGTGAGTGACATAGGGATTATGGATGTGTGATATTAAATTATCCACTGATTGGGGTTAACATAGTACTGTGTGTGGACAACAGGAAGAATCACCTTACCTGTGGGTGGCACCATCTGAACAACTTGTAGCCCAGATGGAATAAAAGGAAAAGGCAGGCTCACTGCTTTCCACTACCTACTTCATCTGTCATAAACACTTTCTTCTTTGTGAGGCCCCTCTGCCATGATGATGTGGAACCAGCTGAGTACAGACTGAGAACTATAAACTGTGAGTTGAAATAAACCTTTCCTCTTTTAATTTTGGGATTCAGTTATTTATCTCAGCAGTGTAAAAGGTAACTAAAACAGGAGGTTTTCTTTCCTGGAGCAAGTCTCACCTGACTATGCAAAACAATGGGTAAACTGATGTATATTCGTTTGCCCACAGTTTTGAAAACTTCTGCAATTATATTAAAGAAGTATGTAGGCCTGTAATTTTCCTATAATACTGTTGCCTGATACTTGTATTAGAGCAATTCTGACACCAATATTGTATGAAAATGCATTCCTTTTCTTTCTATATTATGAAACTAATATTGTGAGATGTAGTACAATTTCTTTCTTAAACATTTGATTGAATTCACTGGGAAGTCACCTTGGCATAGTATGGAAAATTGTCTTATTTCTTTCTAATAGGTGAGTCACAATGTATGACACCCAGAACTTAAAGGAGAACAAGTTAATTTTTGCTCACAGTTTACAGAACTTTTGCTATATAATTTGCTGACTCCAAGGCAGGGCAGCATGACAGAAAAGGGTTGCTCATGGCCTGACAGACAGGGAGCAAGGAAATGTCAAGGAAGAGAAGGAAATGAGACCCTCCTGGCCAGACCCACCATCACTCATCTTTCTAATTTGGTTTAAATTCCTAATAGCACAATTAGCTTTAAACTCCTAAGTAGCTAATCCATTGAAGAGTACAATGCACCCCTTATCCACCCTCTGAGAGGACGTGGGTCCTTTCCCCATGATCCAACTTATTAGTGCAGGAGACTCTGAGGAGACAAGTAGAGCTAAACCATAACAAAAGTTATCCCTTCATTATTCAATACATTTAGTTGACATAGCCTTCTTAATCTGTGCACTTTTTGTGAGTTTTGGCCAATTTAATTTTCTCCTATAGTTGGGATCCTGGATGTCTTGCAGACACCTCTGTGTTAAAGAAGTGGTTGGAATGCATTTTTCTGAAGGAAATTCTGGCACTCTAGTCTACTCACTTCTGTCTTACTTTCTAGCTGTTATAAGTGATTTTACTCTTCTATTTGGAGATGACATAATTTTCAGCTTTCCTGTAAGCCCAATGCATGTGGCCAAATACTCATCGACAAGAGAAAACAAAACTGGAAGCTAAAAAATGCTTGGTTACTTTAGAAGGTGCTTTTCTTAAATATTGTGTTATATTAGAAAGTTGTAGGACATAGTATCACTCAAAAAGTTATTCTCTTTTTGCACTTTAAAGTTTATCTCTGTATTAATGGACCTTATTTGTTGACTTCTGTTAGTAATTTTTTTCTATTCTTTCATTTTTCTTATTTATTGTAATTATAAGTTTCTCGCTGCATTATTTTTCAAAGATCATTATTTTAAAGTTAAATGATTTCCATTTTAATTCATGTTTTGAATTTTATTTACTTTATATTTAATTTAATCTTACTCAAACAGTTTCTTAACAAACAAGTATAGATAACCGACCTTAAATTTTTCTTTTTACCTAATAAATGCATTTAATGTCATAAATGTCCCTCAAACTAGTTTTGTGGCATCTCTAAAATTTGGATAATTTGAGAATAGACTGGTTCAGTGCTGAAACACTCACCTAACCTGCATTGTAAATCCTTGGATTCAGTTTTAATTAGTGAAGAAAATCATTTTCATAGCTATTTGATTTCAATTTAGCTCAATGAATGTAGTGATTTTTCTTGAGATATTTACTTTGATTTGTGATTTTTTAGAGCTTATAATTATGACATAATATTTGGATGTATAACTTTCTTTCAGGTTTAATTTTCAGCTTATGTGATTTAAGAAAATTTATTATATATATTCTACTGTTTCAAGTATTATATTTTCAATTTCATTAGCTAATACTGAGTTGTTCAGAATTTTGATATGTTTGGTAGTTCATACATATGTAAGAATTTGTCCATTTCTTCTGCATTTTCCATTCTGTGAAAGCAAGGATTTTGGAGATGCATATTTATAATTTTTGGAATTTCTATCGGGTCTTCAGTGATTTCATACCTTTCACTGTTCATTGGTTTAATTTGAAATTTTTTAATGAGGTTGGCCAGGGTTTTATCAGTTTTGTTTATTCTTTCAAAGAACTAACTCTTTGACTCATTAAGTCTTTGTTGTTCATTGAGTTTATTTCTGTTCTGATCTTCATAATTTTCTGCCTTCTTTGGGGCTTTGAATTTTATTTCACAGTGGAATATTATTCAGTGATTGAGAAAAGCTAAATTTAAGACTTCTGTAGGTGAATGTATGTAGCTAGAGACTATATTACTAAGTGACATAAATTAGATTTGCATGTGCAAACATCATACTCTCATTACTGTGAGAGCTTGAAAGAGTTATCTGAAAGGTAGAACAGATACTGTGAAATGGAAAGGAACTCTTCAATGGGAAGGAAAAACTGGGATGAAGAAAAGGACAAATGAAAGAAGGGGCAATATTATATTTCCCCTTATAGAATTATAGACACATTGATGTTACATTGAAATTACAGATGAAAATTGTTCGGATAATTCTATCTTTTATTTCTCCTGGTCTTTTGAGAGGAGCAGTTAATGTTGAAAAAAAAATTAGCTCTAATTTTTTTGAATTTCTTATAAATTCTTTGTTGTTGTTGTTGTTGTTGTGTTCTTTAAACAAATCTTACACATTTATATCTGGCTATCTGAGCCACTGCTTTGAGGATAATATGTGTAATACAGAATCATTGTTGAATTTCTATTGCTTTCTTTGGTGAAATCTTATATTGTTCTAATTTTTCTGTATCACTATTTTGTATTCTTTAAAAAAAATTGTATTTTAAAGTCTGGTTATTTTTGAAGTGATCGTTAAAATGTTCTATTTTGGTCAGTGTTAATATTGACCTTGAGTATTATCTTATTGTGCATTATTATCTTATTGTTGATGAAGTAGTCTACAGATATCAACCATATGTAATTAATATGAAGTGGTGTTGAGTAAAAGATTAAATAATGTCCTCTTTGCTTATTGAAGTGATTTCCGATTGAACTGTATCATACCAATACAACACTGGATAAATCTACTTCTCATCAATGTTTTATCATATTTTACTACAAGTGTATTGATGTTATGTTATGTTATTAAGTGCATGCATATCAATTACTTTTGCAACTTCTTGGCCCACTAACAGTTTTGTCATTACTGTAGGCTCCCTTTATTACTGATAATGCTTTTAATTTCTCAGATTTTTCTCTGTCTGATATACAATAGCTACTGTTCTTTTATTTACTTAATATTCTCACGTAGAACCTTTTTCACAATTGTTTGGGAGTATGAAGGGTTACACCCAAGTCCTTCACAGTAAACTCTATCCACAAATAATTTATTTTATTGTATATTTTATCTATAGATCATGTTTTTTATGTCACTACATTATCCAGATGGATAGAAATTATTTTATTTTTTATTGAGCATTTCAGGTTCAGCTATCATCAATGCAAAACAATCATAAAATAATTAAAAATAAAAACAGCATATTGCGAGAGCTACAAGTAGTATCACTACTAAAAAGAGAAAAAATAAAGAAAAAGCAAGATATATTTGGAAGAATAACAACTTAGAATCAACATAAGCCTTAGCAGATACTAAGTTTTGAGCTGAGCTGTTGGTTTTTTACTTTATTCAATTTTACTGTTTGTTATCAAAATAGAGTATTAATCTTCAAAACACATCTACACCAATATTCAAACTATGTTTTGAGCTATTTTTTATTTTAAAAAGGACACAATATTAAAATAAACAATAAAAGTGATTAAGAATTTTAAAGTAACATCAGAGGTAATTAACAATTGTTATTTTATTGCATACTGTTATCTTCAAGGTCATTGTTCAGATAACCAGACAGAAGCAGACAAAATAGATCAAGAATTACAAATTAACTTTTCCTTTTAATAAATCCATAAAGATTGGTAGTACAATTGTTGTAACTTTCATATGTATATTTTCTCTTTTATTCTTTGTTTTGTTTTTTCCCCTATCCCAGTTGTTCTTTCTTATGTTTAATTCTAATTGTACGTATTTTAAATGTCTATATAATTTCCCTTGCTTTTAAGAAATTTACTAAATCTTAGCCGGGCGTGGTGGCGCAGGCCTGTAATCCCAGCACTACGGGGAGGCTGAGGCAGGAGGATTGTTGTGAGTTTGAGACCAGCCTAAGCTACAAAGTGAGCTTAAGGCCAGCCTGAACTGCACAGTGAGACCCTGTCTCAAAAAGACAAAAAAAAAAAAAAAAGAAATTTACTAAATCTTGTTGTGACCTTAGCATTTTTTCTGCTGGGGAGACGTCTTCCAATTATTATAATAATATAAAGCTAAGTATTGTGAATTTTCTTAAATTTTCTGGCAAAAAACTAAGTAGTATTTTAAATAGTATTTTATAAAATAAAATTGTAGACACATTGATGTTACATTGAAATTACAGTACAATTTCTCATTCTTTCTTTGATAAGGTTTTATGGGCTTTAAATGAAATCAGAAATACAATTATATCAATAAAAGATGCCAGAAAAAAGGTCAAAAAATATATTCCATTACATATGAGTTTATGTTACTTATATGGTATAGTTTTTCAGGAACAGAGTTTTCATTTTGTGTACATATAATTCATTTTGTAAAATGGAATTAAGCAACAGGTTTGAAGGAGTGGAAAATGCAGAGATGAGAAATAATGGGAGACTGATTGTTAAATTTAAAAATAGTCTCAGACCACTAGAGATTAGGAAATAAAGGAAACCAGAGTAAAGTACATATAGACGAGTAGGCCAAAACAGAATTTATTATTCTGAATAATATGTACTAATAAAATTTTAATGATATATGCCCAATAAGGTATGAATAAAAATTGGAAATCTCAGAGAGAGAGAAATGGGTGAGCATTTTTATTTATTTTAAGGCAGTAGAAAAAAATAACGTATAAATAAATACCAAAAATACTAAAAGGAAGTAGTTAGATACAAAAAAACTGTTTGAAGAATTACTATTCTTACTAAATTGGGAAATTTGAGACTAAAATGTACAAGTAAGTCTTGGACTTTGAGAAAAGATACCGCCTGGATTAAAAATAAAAATCATGGGAAAATTAATAAATGGAAAATGAACGTATTTCAGTTTGATGGTTATGTTTAACTTGTGATTCTAAAGGAGAGATCATAGGCTGAAATACAAGACATTAATGACGGAAAACTAATCAATTACAGAAGGCAAGAAAATCTTAAAGAGCAAGTTTAGAGAAGAAAAAACTAAGTAAATTATCATAAGTTTGGAACCAACCACAGGTGGCTGTGACTCGGCAGAGTTTTTCAAAAATCTCTTCATTTTTAGTAATAATGATGGTGATATAAAAGCAAATATTTATAGAGGAATTACTGCGAGACAGCTACTATTTCGTATTCTTCGCTTGTTCAGAGGCATTGTTTAATTAATGTCACAAAACCCTAGTAATTCAGTGAGCTATACACTTCACATACATTGTCTAGAAGGCTAAATGGCTCTTAGAAAAGGTATGTAACTGGTTTCATATTATACAGCTCATAAACGGTCATAGAGGCTGCGCAATCAACATCAAAATATAAATGTTTGATACACAATGAAATTATTTCATTTCTGTATTTTGTGAATTTGTTATCAAAAATGAATGCTTCATATTATTCCTAGAATTTTGTTATTCTTTAAAAAATGTTATTAGAATTTTATGCAAGAAAATTATGTGTTGTACTGGGCAAGCATCCAGATGGTACAGATGGCAGAGATCAAAGGGGCAAATGAAGGAAGTGTGGTGGAAAGACTATTTACAAATGTTTGACTAAGAGAAAGAGAAGTACACAAAGGATGATACAATGCTATGGGGATATTCTTAGCCCTAAAGGGATACTTTTATCCCTAAAAGTAGCAGATGTAGGGTTTTCTTTAATATTTTGATTTTAGGACACTGACTCATCCAAATAAAGATGAAAACAAATTGGAACTTGTCACTATTTAGAGAAAAATTAATTTTTATGCAAAATATTGTATTCAGAAAGTGAAAATTTTTTCTTTGGCTAGGGTAATGCTTAGTTTTATGTAGTATTTTCATGTACTGTAATGCTCTAGTTTTCATGATTAATAATAATCTTCCCCTCCTTTAGTACAGCAACTTTCATAGTGTAAGTCTTACAATCTCATAAATGTAAATTTTATTATTCCAATTTTTTCCATCTATGAGAACTGTTATTCTGTATTTGAAAGTACAATATTAATTTAGAATGATAAAAGTAGGAAATCGAAGGGTGACAGAAGATTGCAAAACTGACACCTTGTGCTGTTTGGAAAGATTTGAAAGAGATTTGCAAAAGAATACTACTTCACTGGAGCATTTCAGAATTACATTAAAGTAAGATTTATAATGATACTTAAGAATTAATACCTTCCCTGTTAGCTTCTGAACTAAGAAATGTGCAGCGTTATGACATATCATCTTCCCAGCCAGAGCATGTTGTTTGAAGTAGAAAAAGAAATGGATGTAGAATGCTGAATCTGGCAAAATAGAAGAACACTATTTTAAGGAGATGTAAGAAAAAATGTAAAATAGTGAAAAAGGCAGAGAAGTTAATAATACAGATAGATAGATAGATAGATAGATGATAGATAGATAGATAGATAGATAGATAGATAGAGATTCAAATACAGATAAGAGTCACAGATACTAAATAAAAATGAAAATGGTGTAAATTTTATAATTTAAAAAAGTAGAGAAAAGATTGAAGAAGAATAAAATAGAAACTCATTTCAAAGTACTCTCCTGCATTTTACAGTAGAGTCTTCAACTTATATTGTTTTAGTAAATGACATGTGGTGCTTATACTAAAATTACACTTATTTTTAACTTGATTTCTAAAAATACAGTAATTTAATTATTCTTTTCAATCCAAAAATTGGTTCAGTTAAGCTTTTATGCAGCTACAGATTGAGAGGCTCTGAAATAGGGAATACAGGCTAACTCTTTATATGGTTTCAGAGTTCTTGGGCAAAATATTCATTTGCTATTTGTTGCCTTTTCTTCCAGTGTAAAATTTGGATTGTACAATTGGAATAATTTCATATTATGAACATGGGCATTTATATGAGTTAATTAATGAAATCGCTTACATTAATGATTGCTAAATAATATAGCATAAATATTTTAGTAATATATGCATAAAGCTATGAATGTTGATATTTTGATATACACTTAAATAAATGTGTATATTTCATATCATAGTTTTAATTGAAGATGGTCTATAACCTTATAATCCCAGCACAATAGGAAGTTCTGGGAGGAGAAACTTAAGTTCAAATCTGGCCCGGGGGCCAGCTAGATAGCTCAGCTGACTGAAGTGCCTGTTTATGGAAAGCACAGAAGCCAGGGGTTCAATCTTTCATGTGCTGTGCTGCCCTGCCCACAGGGCATGCTGAGACAGTGATTGAGACTAGGCGTGGTGGGGTGTGCTTGTAATCCCAGTGCTTGTAAAGCTGAAAACAGGAAAATCACTATGAGTCCAACTATTTAGTGAGACCCTACAGATCCTGTCCTTAAATACAAAAAAAAAAAAAAAAAAAAAAAAAAAAAAAAAAAAAAATCTGCCTGGGTTTCATAATTATGTAGGGAGAATGTATCTCAAAATCAAAACTACAAAAATTCTGGGTATTTAGCTATCAACAAGTGCACTGGTTTCAACATTCAATGCAGTAACAAAAAGTATTTTACTGCTAGTTTACACCAGATGCTTCAGTATGAAATTTAATTTCTGATAAATCTGTGAAAATATATGCACCTAGTAGACACCTGTCAGTGGGGAAGTCTTACCTAGGGTTGTATAAGCACACACACACAATGAGTAATAACAGGTATGGACGAGGGGTAAATTTACCAAAGGGATTGCAAGCATCAGGAGAAAGACACGATGAAGAAGAAGTTGAATTAATAGAAATGATCTAAATTAAATGGATCTTTCAGAGAAAAATACATAGGGTATAAAATTGACATATTTCTTCTTAGAGAATTTGATCTTGTGTGAAGAACTGGAGAAACAGACATTGAGAGGGATAAAATTCAAGTAAACTTTGTTTCTGATCCTGAACCTTGATGAGAAAAATAGATATGATGGCTTTTCTTTCATACTAATATGATGAGCAGAATGTAGAATGCGAGAGAGCTATTCCTTAAATTGGGTCCATCAAGGACTCTATATCCACTAGTATGATGAATCAACTTGGAAAGGCTAAACTAATTAGGATCAGAAGTGATAACAACTCTGATGTAAGTTATCATAGGTAGTGACTTATGGAGCCTCCCTAGCCAGAATTCTATTTTAGAAGATGCAAGCAATGAAAGTCCAGAAAGACATTTGGGATCCTCTGAATTCTGTCATGCTGGTTAGGGTTACAGTTTGTATCTAAACGTCTGCCCAAAGCCTCACAAAGTCAGGTTTTTTTTGTTTGTTTGTTTGGTTGGTTGGTTGGTTAGTTGGTTTTTTTGTCTTTTTGAGACAGGGTCTCACTATGCAGTTCAGGCTGGCCTTAAGCTCACTTTGTAGCTCAGGCTGGGCTGGTCTCCAACTCAAAACAATCCTCCTGCCTCAGCCTCCCAAGTGCTGGGATTACAAGCCTGTGCCACCACACCCGGCAGTCAGGGGTTTTCAGAAGTAGTTGAATCTAGACTGTGTGGTACTGGGATTAAAGGTATGCGATTAGTTATGTAGTACTATAGCATCCTAGTGTGGGTAGTCTGAATATGGTGAAAGGAACATAATCAATCTTGCCCCCCCATCGCTTTATTGATTCAGCTATTTTTTGAGAAGCTTGAACTGTTCTTCTCTATGACAGCCCTCTGATATGCCTTTCTTGTTTGAAGTTAGCCATTTCTGGACTAAAATCTCCACAAACTATGAACTAATCAAACTTTTACCCCTTTAACTTTGGGCGTTGGGCATTTTGTATCAGCCATGAGAAAAAAGTAACTAAGACAGTGATTTAGCCCATAATTCAGAAGAAAACATTTGTCCATTTTCTGGTAATATGCCTGAGAGTCTTTGAATGCATTGAGGAACTAATTATCCAACTTTCAAGAGTGGGGTTTTGGGCTAGTGTCAACGTAAGGTGCCCAACAGAAAGGTCACATGATACGGTCTGTTTGGCAATCAGAAAAATAGCCCTTTAAAGATGTTCCAAACATAATCCCTGAAACCTAGAATTGTATTGCCAAATGTTATGCAAGAATAATTCTCGTATCTGTGAAGGTTAGAAAATTTGATAGAAAATTATTATCCAGCTTTGGCTACATGCCAAAGAGTCCTTAACATGTTAAGAGTCCTTAACATGCAAGAAAATAGGTGAGAAGAGTGATTGTTGTTCATACAACTTTGAAGCATGTGAAATGAAGGAAATTGCAAGCCAAAGAAAGAGGCGGTTTCTAAAAGCTAGTATGGGTCTTTCCATAAGCATGAAAAATGTTTCCACTGCTCCGAGGAAAAGCAGCTAACAATATGTCCTCACATAAAATTTCTAGAAAAGCAATAAATTTGTGATGCCCATTGTGTAGCCCAATGAAGCCAAAGTAAGACTGCCAACTTATAGAATATTAAGGAAATACATTCATGTTATTTGGACCCACAAAATTATTGTTGCTTTGCTATAGTGAGTAAAAATTTAATATGCTGAATATTTTCTTAAAACAGTATGCATTTGGAAACCTGGGTGAGTCAAGTAAATTCAAGTAATTAATTTCAAAACTTAGGAGGGCCAGCCAGATAGCTCAGCAGATTAAAGTGCCTGCTTAGGCAGATGCGGGCTGGAGGGTTCCATCCCTGGTGAGCTGAGGTGGAGATTGAGCCTGGGCATGGTGGCAGGTATTTGCAATCCCAGTATTTGGGAGACTGAAAACAGGAGAATCAATACAGGTTCAATCTGTGTAGTGAGACCCTATGGACCCTGTACTAAATACATTAAAAATATATATAAAAAGTAATATGTTGAGGGTCAGTCAAATAGTTCAGTGGATTAAAGTGCCTGCAAGCAGGTGCAGGGGTCAGGGTTCTATCCCTGGCCTACTTTGCCAGCCCCCAGGGCACACTGAGACAGTAACTGAGACCGGACATGATGTGTGCCTATAATTCCAGCACTGTAAACAGGAAAATTATTATGAGTCTGATCTAGTAGTGAGAACCTGAACATCCTGTAGACAGTTTCCTAAAATATAAAAAAAAATAAAAGTACTATTGTCTTAGTTACTCTTCTCTCATTGCTGGGACAAATACCCAACACCCAAAATGAAGGAAGGAAAAGGTTTATTTAGCTCACAGTTACTGGAGGTTTCAGTTCATATTCAGCTGGCTCCAAGGCAGAGGGGCACATGGCAGAGAGCAGCAGTTCATGGAGGCTGAACAGCAACACCAACCAAGAGCAATCACTGGAGAATGTCTGTTTCTTTGTGTGTTATATTACCTTCAGTCTCTTCACCCTAGGTTAGGGTGTAGTACTCACCCCATAATCCCAGTGGTACTAAAACCCATAGTTCAGCCTTGGATCACACATAATCCCAGTGGATCATGACCTAATCACCAACTCTAGAAGTCCCCACCCCAGGACTACGTGAGGTTCTGGGGGACAACTAGACAAAAACCATAACAACTATGTTGCGTTATATACTCAACATATAAAATGAATCTAACTCCCCATCATGACTATAATCATTATTTTTTTGTTTGTTTGTTTTGATGGAACCGGGGATTGAACTCAGGTCCTGGTGCTTGCCAGGGAAGCGCTTATTCCACTGAGCCATCTCCCTGGACCCAGTAAAGTTGATCTTTTTATTTTTGATAGAACCAGGGACTGAACCTAGGCCAAAGTACTACTGAACTATCTCTCCATTCCTCTAATCATTATTTACTGGAAATATATGCAGTACTGATAAAAGTTAAAAATAAAAATAAGGTAAGTAATAGATATAGGAAAATGCTGAAAGGGAATGGATCTTTGATTATGTAGCAAATGCTTTAAATCTCATTTAAAGTTATTATTTATAATAATCTCAATTAATTGTGATAGATCTTATTGTAATCATTCTATGTATGTGAACACTTTTAACTTGTAGGAAGCTAAAATAATATTCTGAGAAGTAAATTCTAGAGTGAGACTATAATTTTCAGAAAATTTAGGTCAGGTGAAAGAATACAATTTTTTAAATCCTTGCTTCATATTGAAATTTGTGCTATGTATGTATTGTATACATTATGTCGTATTATTCAAAATAGACAAACTTTTTGAGATTTGCTATAACCAAACATCTAACAGAAAGAAAATGTCACTCGATAGAAACCTTGAAGGCGGCCCAGGGAGATGGCTTAGTGGAATAAGCGCTTCCCTGGCAAACACAAGTGCCTGAGTTCAATCCTCAGTTCCAAAAAAAAGAAAAAAGAAAGAAAGAAAAAGAAACCTTGAAGTTTGTCTTGGTTACCTTTCTCTTGTTGCTTGGTCAAAATACCCGACACCCAGAAGGAAAGGAAGTTTTACTTAGCTCAGTTTGTGAAGGTTTGTGAAGTTACTCAACTGGCTCCAAGGCAGCATGGCACAATGCAGAGGACAGCAGTTCCTGGTGGCAAAAGCAAAAGGGGAGGAATGGTGGCAGCAGTGACAGTGGCTGAGAGCAAGCCTCTCTCCCTTACTTATATTGCATTCAGGCTGTCGGTGAGTGTAGCACTCATACCTGTAATCCCAGCATTGGATCAAGATTAATCACCAACTCAGGAAGGCTGCCCCATAACTGCATGAGACTTTGGGGTACAGCTAGACACAAATGGAAACAAAGGTTAAGTATTGGAGATGAGTACCATTTAACCGTCTGGAAAATAGAGAGAAAATAAGCAAGAAAACAAAAATGTCCCTTCATGGTTAGTATATATTTTATGTAAAATATTAAATGAAAAGATTAATTTGTGTGTGTGTGCGCATGCCCATGCGCGTGTGTGCTCATGTTGTGCCTGCATGTCAATACACAATTTACAATTTTGGTGCTGACTTTTAAAATATTTTTATAGGGTATTTTGTCAAGATCATACTGGTAGATTATGTTCAGAACATGAACATTAGGCAGATTGGTAAAGATAACTACAAAGGTGTATCATACCTGCTGCTAAAGGAGATTGTACTTCTATTTATACTCTGCAGCAGAACAAAACATATTCAGGAAACATCTAGAAGTTTCAAGATATTATTAATAAGAATATTTTATTTTATTTTATTTATTTTTTTTCCATTTATTTTTATTTTATTAAAATACAGATGTCAATCAGACAGTTTCAAAACACCATAACCATACAGAGTCGATGAAATAATACATTGCAAACTGTTTTCATAACGTTTTGGTATTGTACAAGGTGCATACATGATATTATATTTACAGGTTTTTATATAGCTGAAT
>PVKA01017252.1:0-12769 GCA_004027165.1 Ctenomys sociabilis
TTGTAGAAAGAAAAAATCATGATGTGTGTGTATAGACAGTACAGTTGGGATAGATAACGCTGTGCTTCTACATAATTCTATGATAGGCAAGATCTGCACTAATGGTGGTTGGACAGGATATTATGTCGGCTTTTAGTGCTATGGTCATCCACTAGGTAAATAATTATTGAATTTTTGATATAATTCAGCTATAAAAAAAGATAAGTAAGCAACTACACTCAATTCACTCATAAGAGATATCTGCTAAAATAATACCTATAAATATAATATCATGTATGCACCTTGTACAATACCAAAACATTATGAAAACAGTTTGCAATGTATTAATTCATCGACTCTGTATGGTTAAGGTGTCTTGAAACTGTCTGATTGACGTTTGTATTTTAATAAAATAAAAATAAATGGAAAAAAATAAATAAAACACACATTGTGGAACAAAAAAAACAAACAAACAAACAAAAAAAAAGACATAAACGAATGTGGAGAGACACCCAGGTCTGACTTGCCGGCAACTCCCCGGAGCCCCTGCCCCAAAGCCCGCTGAGACAGTGGGAATTTCCCCAAATTTCAGCATCCTGGTTCAATGAGTGTGTGGTGAGTCTGAGAGAGAGCCTTTGGCTTCTCTGCACACGTGCCATGCTACCCAGAGCCCACACCCCCAAGCCCACTGAGCAAGTAAGAACTTTTCCAATTCTCTGGGCACCTGACCCATGCAAGTATGGTTTGGTGAGTGTGTGAGAGAGCCTTTGGCTTCTACCTTCATGCTCAGAGCCATCTAGAGCCTCAGGCTGCAAGACATTCTAGCCAGAGACCTACCTGAGTCCCCTAGACAGGCTTGCCCGGCAACTCCCCAAAGCCCTTGTCCCCAAGCCCGCCACAGAAGCAAGAACTTCTGTGACTCTCCTGGAACTTGATCTGAGCCTGTCAAGCCTGATGAGTGTGAAGGAGAGCTTCTGCACCCCTATTGCTCCCCTCACTAGGGACCAAAGAGAGGGGAACCATGGGTTCAGAGTTGTACCAGAAGAGTGGCATCAAAAAGGAAATGAACATAACAGCTAGATTCAGGCCAGGTATAACTGGACAATCTCAAATTTAATAGACTGACACCTGAATCTGATTACATTCTAAGGTTGAAATTGCACCAAAGCTCTACACCAAAGGTCAGAGGTCAATGCTATACAAAATGAAAAGGACAAGGAGAAAAATGCAATCTCAGGCCTCGAGTGCACCAAGAAGTGCAGAGGACACTAGCACAGCTGAAATGAATGAATTAACAGAGATAGAAGCAAAGGAACAACAGCAGAAATGTATAGAGGACCTCACAACAGAATTAATGCCTGAATAAAAAAAGAAACATTTGAATACATAGCATCTGAAGTTACGAAGCAAAACCAGAAAGATATGGGGGAAACCCAATGCTCACCCAGAATAATTGCGGAGAACACTATTCGAGATGAAACATATGAATTAACAGCGTTATAAGCAAAGAAACAACATCAGAAAGGTCATGAGGAATTCAAAGAAGAAATAATTTCAGAAATCAAAAAAGAATTCATTGAAATTATAGCACCTGAAATACAGAAACAATTCTGGAAATATATAGAGGAAACTCAATTTGGAAGAAACTCTGCAGAAAAAGAATAATACTTACCTTTAAAGAAGACATGGATTAAAAAAAATAGAGAAGATCAGAAATATGATGGATTGCTGGAATGAGCAATACAGAAAAGAAATAGAATGTATGAAGCAGAGTCAACGAGATATAGAAGATATAAGAATATCAATCAAGAATCTACAAAACCATTTCAGTGAAAGTGAGGACAGAGGTTCAGATCTTGAGGACGCTGGTGCAGCCAGTGAAAATGTGAAAAAGGATCTCTTAAAAACAACAAGAATGCAGGAAAAATAATCCATCACCTGCAAGATGATGCCAGGATGAGGAATGTGAGATTAATTGGTATCAATGAGAATGAAGGAGTCAATACAAATGATATAAAAAGAATATGGGCAGAAGTAATAGCAGAAAACTTGTCAAATATGAGGACATGGTCCAACATTCAGGTAAACAAAGCATACAGAATGTCAAATAACTTCAACCCAATGAAAAACACATCGAGACACATAATAGTCAAAATCCCAGAAATCAAACACAAGAATAATATTCTGAAAGCTGCTAGAGAAAAGAAGCAGATCACATTCATCACATTCAAAGGGAAACCCATAAGAATTAGAGCTGACTTCTCTACACAAAACATGGAGGCAAGGAGAATATGGAACACAGGTCTTCAAGTCCTGCATGAAAACAAATTCCAGCTCACAATATTATACCCTGCAAAACTCTCTTTCAAGTTTGGTGGAGAAGTGAAAAACTTCCACGACAAACAACTAAAGAATTTCATGATGACAAAGAGCTCCCTACACAGACTACTGAAAGATGTTCTAGCGAGGGACCACATTGACCAGAACTCCACAAATGAGAACAGAAGGAACCCACTAAACAGCGCAAACAATTCGACACACAATAAAAAGGACTAAACAACAGCAGGTAAATATCACGACAATCGTAAGTCAACACATCTCAGTTATAAACACCAATGTAAATGCACTCAATTCACCAATTAAGAGAAAGAGACTGGCACAGTGAATTAGGAAACAAAATCAACCACATTCTGTATACGAGAAACACACTTAACTCAAAAAGACACTCACAGGCTTAAAGTCAAAGAATACAAAGCAATACTACATGGCCCAGCACCTCAGAAAAAAGTAGGAGTAACAATTCTGTTCTCAGAAAGTCTCAACTTCAAACCAAGAATGATCAAACGACACAAAAAAGGCCATTATATATTGGTCAGGGGAAAAATTCAAGAAGAAAAGGTAACAATCATAAATATCTATACACCAAACACAGGAGCACCCAACTATGTAAGACAAATTTTAATGGACATGAAAAAGCCTAATATCCAAGACAACAAACTTAAGAGGACACCTTAACAGCTCCTTATCTCAAAAAGATAGATCAACCAGACAAAAAATTAGGAAGGAAGAAGAACTGTACCAGAGTTTGGAAAAAATGGACCTGGTGGACATATACAGAGTGTTCCACCCAACCACAGCTGAATACACATTTTTTCAACTGCACACGGGTCATTTTCCAAAATACACCACATACTAGTCCATAGGTCATGCTTAAGAATATACAAGAAACCAGAAATTATCCCATGCATATTATCAGACCACAGTGCAATGAAAGTGGAAATAAATGACCAGAGAAACCCGCTAAATTCATGGAAATAAAACAACACCCTATTCAGCAATCAATAGGTCGCAGAAGAAACTAAGGATGATATTCAACAATTTCTACAATTCAATGAAAATTCAAGCACAAATTACCGGATTTTATGGGATGCAATGAAAGCAGTTCTTAGAGTTAAAATCATAGCTATGAACTCACACATTAGGAAAACAGAATGGGAACAAATAAACACCCTAATGTTACATGACCCGCATCTAGAAAAAAGAACAAACCAAAGTCAGAGCGCAAAGACGGGAAGAAATCATAAATATTAGCTCAGAAATTCATTCAATGGAGATGAAGAAAAAAATTCAAAGAATCCACAAATGAAAAATTTGGTTCTTTTAAAGACTAAAGTTGATACGCCTCTAGCCAACCTCATTAAAAGAGGAAAGAAAAAAATTCAAATACAAATAATAAGAATTGAAAAAGTGAAATCACCACAGACCCAGTGGAAATTCAGAAGATTATTAATGGTTACTTCGAGATTCTTTATGCTCACAGAATAGAAGACACAGAAGAAATGGACAGATTACTCAAAAGGTACAAATAACAAAAACTGAACTAAGAAGATGTAAGAGCTCTCAATAAGCCCATAACAGCCAACAAAATGCAAAATGTAATGAAAAGCCTGTCAACACAGAAAAATCCAGGTTCTGGTGGATAGATAGCTGAATTCTATAAAAATTTATAGAAGATAAAGTGCCTACACTATGTCATCTATTAAATAAAATAAAAAAGGAAGCACTCCTCCCAAAATCCTTTCTGGAGGCAAGTATTATACTGATTCCAAAACCAGGGAAAGACACAACCAAAAAACTGAAGTACAGGCCAATCTCCCTCATGAACATGGATACAAAAATCTTCAATAAAATCTTAGCAAATAGAATACAGCAAATCATCAAGAAGATCATACACCATGACCAGGTAGGATTTATCCCAGGAATGCAAAGATGGTTCAATATTTGAAAATCTATAAATGCAATACACTATATTAACAGACTGAAATTTAAAAAGCACATGACCATCTCAATTGATGCAGAAAAAGTTTTTGACAAAGTCTAAAACTCATTAATGTTCAAAACCCTACAGAAAAGTGGAATAGATGGACTCTACCTCAACTTGATAAAAGCCATCTATGACAACCCAAAAGTTAATATAATTATAAATGGGAAAAAACTGAAGTCTGTTACTGTTAGATCAGATACAAGAAAGGATGTCCTCTATCACCCCTCCTATTCAATATAGGTTTGGAATCATTAGAAACAGTCATTAGAAAAGAGGGAGAAATAAAGGGAATAAGAATAGGTAAAGAAGAAGTTAAATTATCACTATTTGCAGATGACATGATACTTTACTTGGAAGACCCCAAAAATTCCACAAAGAAGATACTAGAATTGATATGGAAATTCAGTAGCATAGCAGGATAAAAGTCAGTACTGAAAATTCAATAGCATTCCTCTACACAGATAACAAACACTCTGAGAGGGAAACTATAGAAACAATAACTTTCACAATAGCACCACAGAAAATGAAGTACCTTGGAATTCACTTAACCAAGGAAGTCAAAGATCTTTTCACAGAAAATTACAATACCCTAAGAAAAGAGATCATAGAGGATTTCAGAAAATGGAAAGATATTCTCAGCTCCTGGATAGGAAGTACCAATATTGTGAAGATGGCCGTACTCCCAAAATTGCTCTACAGATTTAATACATCCTCTATCAAACTGCCACAAACATACCTCCCAGACCTAGAGAAATCATTCATAAAATTTATTTGGAACCAGAAAAACCTAGAATAACAAAGACAATCCTAGCCAACAACGACAAGGCAGGAGGCATCACAATTCCTGACTTGAAATGATACTACAAAGCCAATGCGATAAAATCAACATGGTATTGGCAACGAAATAGACCTGAGGATCAAAGGAGTAAATTAGAAGATGCAGAGGCCTCTACAAACACACTTAGCCACCTGCTCTTCTGCAAAAGGGCCAAACACACTTACTGGAAGAAAGATAGCCTCTTTACCAAACTGTGCTGGAAAAACTGGCTTTATACATTCTGAAAACTAAAACTTGACCCAGCTCTATCATCATACACTAAGCTAAAGTCAAAATGGATTAGAGATCTCAATATTAAAACAGAAAAACTCAATTTCCTGGAAGAGAAAGTGGGAGAAACTTTTGAATACATAGGGGTAGGCAAATAGTTCATGAACAAACATGTATTTGCACAGGAAATACTTGAGAGAATCAACAACTGGGATCAAAACTTCTTGAGAAGTTTCTTCACATCAAAAGAAATTGTCAACAAAGTGAAAAGACAACCCACAAATTTGGAAAATATCCTAACTAATGAGCACTCAGACAAAGGTCTGCTCTCTAGAGTATATAAAGAACTAAGATGTATTAAGGCCCTCAAATTTAAAGATCCAGTACAGAAATGGGCATCTGAGATGAATACACACTTATCAGAGGACAAAATTAAAGAAGCTAATAAATATATGAAAAAATGTTCCACATTGCTAGCCATCTGCGAAATGCAAATTGAAACAACACCGAGATACCATCTCACTCCAGGAAGAATGGCTATCATAAAGAAATCAACCAACGACAAATGTTCGAGATAATGTGAGGAAAAGGGAAGACTTCTCCACTGCTGGTGGGAATGTAGACTGGTGCAACCACTGTGGATCAGTGTGGAGACTCCTCAAAAGAGTAGGACTAGAATTCCCATTCAAGCTGGCTATTCCCCTAGTGGGAATTTTCCCAGAGGAAGTGAAAACATCTTATCATAGTGAAATATGTGTATCTATGTTTATAGCAGCACAATTTGTGATAGCAAAACCTTGGAAACAACCAAGATGTCCATCACATGAGGAATGTTTAAGAAAGATGTGGATACGCCATTTCATGCAATGGCGTATTACTCAGCTATAAAGAATGATAAATCTGAAGCAATTATATTGAAGTAGATACCACTTGAAAATATACTCATAAGTGACATAAATCAGACACACATGTGCAAATATCATATAGTCTCCTTTTTCTTATGAAAAGAAGAAATACAAATAGAAATGTACAATTTCAACTAAAAAGAAGTTAATCAGATAGGGCAAACTGAATGGCATATGCTTCAGGGTACTAATCAGCTTTTCTTCTGGATGTTTAACAACCCAAGTTCACAGATCAAAAATTGGAGAAATAGAAGGGCCACAAGGCCAGCCAACATTTTGGCCCTAGCCTTTCAAGGTCAGCGAAGACTCAGGATATAGGAGAACCTGTACTGTAATATCATGGAACTCAGTTGTGCCACAGAATTTTCTGATCAAGCAGATTATGGAGCCACAGAGGAATGTGATCAATTATCTATAGTGTGTGTAAGATGAGTCACAGTGAGAGAAAACTTTGTCTCAGGCTTTCACAGAGAGCAAACTGGTCAAGCAATGGCATTGACTCATCCACATGGCTGACACAGACAAAGGATCTACAGAGTGATTTATACGGGATAAACCCTGAGGGGACTTAACTGATCTTATCAGATACAAAAGCTACATTTTTTGTCTTGCTTTACCTCAGTCTTAACCATCCAGCAGAAATGAATAAAAATGATGTATTTAAAGTTGGGCCATAATAACAAGTTGAGCTGTAAATGGCTATAGTCAACAACTTCTTCAGATAACTCACTATTATTGTGGACTGCTGGACTGTGTTTGATTGTGTCGCCAAATTCAGGCACCTACAATGGTTTAATGACCATGGAGTGCCCATCTTTGACAGTTCTAGACAAAAAAAAGGAGGATACAAATTAAGAACCATGATGTGTTGTATAAACAGTACATTTAGTATAAATATGCAGTACTTCTGCATAATTCTATGAGAAGCAAGATTGGCACTAATAGAGCTTGGACAAGATATTATGTCAGACTGTAGTACTATGGACAACCACTAGGAAGATAACAAGGTAGAAAGTATTAACTATAAAAACTGCAGTATAATTCAGCTTTAAAAAAATAAGTTAAGTAGATGGCTACATTCTCTTAATTCATTGATTAGAGACATCTTCTCTAATAGTGTGTGTAAGTAGATTATCATGTATGCACCTTGTACAACAACAAACCATTATGAAAACAATTTGCAATGCACTAATTATTGAATCTGCCCTATCAATCTGATTTGAAACTATCTCAAGAACTAGTTGTTCTTCAATAAAAAATAAACAAAATAGAAAAGGAATGTGGAAGTCACACACCTGAAATTTCTGAAACAAAAGAAACTGAAGTAAAGAAACAAGTCCACCAGGCTATATAATAAATACAATCAGAAATAAGCTCTCAGGTGAAAAAAAGAAATGACAGCAATTGTGAAAGTATTGTTCAGCACAGTTAAGACACCGATTGTAAAATCACAGAAAAGAAAAATGATGAAAACAGAATGAACAATACCGAAAAGAATTAAAATGCATGAAAGAGATTCAAACAGACATACAGGAAATTGAGAATTCCATTAAAAGCTGGCAAAACCGCTTGAATGAAACTGAAGATAAACTTTCAGACCTTGAAGACAGTGGTGCAGCTAATGAATGTGAAAGGAATGATCTCTTAAAACTAACAAGGAAAAAGAAAATAATAACTCAGGAACTATAAGCCTATGCAAAGGAAAAAAATATAAGAACTATAGGTGTCAACAAATATCAGGAGTAAACAAAAATGACATGGAAAGACGATTTGCAGAAGTAATTGCAGAAAATTTTCCATACATGAGAAAAGAATCTGACATGCATTTAGGTGAGACATACAGAATTCCAAATAGCCATAATCAATAAATCTACAACTGGAAATGTAATAATGAAGATCCCAAAGATTGAGCAGAAGAATAGAATATTTAAAACCTACATAAAACATCACCAATGGATAGCTCATCAGAATAACAGAACATCTCACAACATAAACCATCAAATCAAGATCTTGGAATGAAGCATTTCAGGTTGCGAAAGAAAATAATCTCCATCCCAGATTGATGTACTGTGCAAACTAACCAATTCAATGGTGAGATAAGATCCTTCCATGACAAACAACAACTAAAGGAATTCAAGACAAGCAAACGAACCCTAGAGTATTCACAGATATTCTAGAAACACACACAAGAAACCATAGCTTCAAGAACAACAATAAAAAGGACCCACAAAATAGCACAATTAATTAAAAAGAGGGATACTGTATGGTAATCCACAGCATAACAAAGATAAGCCAATACATATCAATCATAATCATCAATGTAAAAGGCCACAACTCATCAATCAAAAGAAATACACAGAGTAGATTTATAAACAAAATCCAACAATATACTGTATACAGGAAACACATTTAATTCCAAAGTACATTCACGGACTGAAAATTGAAGGATGAGAAAAAATACTCCATGTAACAGGAATATAAAAAATCATCATGGGTATCTCTTCTTGACAGTGACAATATCAACTTCACACCAAAAATAATTCGAAGAGATAAAGAAGGTCACTATATACTTGTTAGGGAAAAACTGCAAGAGGAGTTGATAATAATTATAAATATATATGCACTCAATGTAGGAGGACCCACCTACATAAACCAAATTTTAGCATACATGAAAAAATCACATTAGCAATAGTACAATGGTAATGGGTGATTTTAACATATCACTGTTACAAAGAGATAGCTTGACTAGATAAAAATTCAGCAAACAAATAGCAGAACTAAACCAAACATGTGAAGAAGTGGATTTAGCAGATCTTTACTGACTGTTTCACCCAGCAACAGCTGAATACACATTCTTCTCAGTTGCACATGGGATGTTCTCCAAAATAGACCATATATTAGCACACAGAGCATGGTTAAGTAAATGCAAAGGAATGGAGATTTTCCCATGCATACTATCTGGCCACAGTGCAATAAAGCTAGGAGTCATTAACAAAAAAAAAAAAACTCACAAAATAAACACATGGAAATTAAATTAATGTCTTAAACAAACATTGGGTTACTGAAGAAATTCAGGTAGAAATTAAAAAAATACTTATAATCAAATGACAATGCAGATACAATTTCTCAGAATCTGTGGGATATAATGAACACTTTCTTCAGAGGGAAAATGCTAGTGGTAAATTCACACACTAGAAAAGTAGAACAAGCAAAAACAAATGATTCTTTTTTGGAAGAACTGGGGATTGAACTCAGACCCTTGTGTTTTCCAGGCAAGCACTTACTCTACAGAGCCATCTTCCCAACCCACAAATACACGATCTTATGCTGCCCCTCAAGCTCCTTAAAAAAAACAGCAAGTCAAGCCCAAAGCTCAAAGAAGTCAGAAAATTATAAATATTAGAGTAGAAATTAAATCAAGGCAGATGAAAAAATACAAAGCATAAATTAATAAAAGACTTGGTTCTTTGAAAGAATAAGTAAAATTGATAAAACCTAGCCAACTTAATCAAAAATAGGAAAGAAAAAACCAAGTTCATGCAATAAGGAGTGAAAAAAGTGAAATCAATACAGACCCTATGGTAATTGAGATCATCAATACCTACTTCCAAAAGCTTTACTCTCACTGGATGCAAACTGCAGAGGAAATGGACAATTTCTTAAATACATATTAAATGCCAAAGCTGATTCAAAAAGATATACAAACCCTGCATAACCCAATAATGGGAAAAATTGAAAATGGAATAAAAATCCTACCAAAGAAAACCCCAGGTCCCAATGGACTCACAACTGAATTCTACAATAAATTTAGAGAAGATTTAATGCCAGCTCTTGTCAAACTCTTCAATGAAATTGAAAGGAAAGTAATTCTCCCAAATTCAACCCTGAAGGCAAGTATTACTCATTCCAAAACCAGAGAAAGATTGAACTAAAAAGAGATCTACAGGTCAATATCTCTAAAGAGCATAGATTCAAAAATCCTCAATAAAATACTAGCAATCCAGGTGCAGCAAATCATCAAGAAGATTGTACATCACAACAAAGTAGGAGTCACTGAAGAAATTCAGGGATGGTTAAACATAAGCAAATCCATAAATGTTATATACCACATCAATATAGCTGTTATGGTTTGTGTCTTGTTGTCCCCCAAAAGCCTCATGCAGTCATGGGTCAGACTTTTAGAGTTTGTGACTAACTCATGATCCACTGGGATTATGGGTGTGAGTGCTTCTGGGATTATGGGTGTGAATTTTTCTGGGATTATGAGTATGAGTATAAAATCAGACTGGAGCCAATAAGGTAGACACAGTTGCTCTCTGTAGCCATTGTTGCTGCTTCTCCTTCCATTTGATCTTGCTGTTTTGTTTTTTTTCCACTGCCATGAACTGCTGTCCTCTTCCAGGTGCCACTCTGTTTTGAAGCCAGCTGAATATAAACTGAAACCTTCAAAAACTGTGAGCTAAATAAACCTTTCCTTCCTTCACTTTGGGTGTCAGATATTTTATTCCAGGAATGACAGAAAAGCAACCAAGACATAAGCCAATCACAAAACCACACAATCAAGAGTGCAGCCCACTCCGCCATCCTCCTCCATCCCGCCCGGGCCCACCCAGCCCCAGAGACTGGCCCTAGACAGCACGACCGACTCCGCCATCCTGCTCCATCCCGCCCATGCCTGCCCAGCACCCAGAGACCTCCTGAGACAGGCAGACACATGGCCTGAGACAGCGGCTGACTCCAGCGGCCTCCTAGATACCGCCCCAACCTTTCCCAGTGAGTGGGAATTTGCACGACTCACCAGGCTTCCCAGATCAGTGAGCATGTGGTGAGTCTGAGGGAGAGCCATTGGCTTCTTCCCACCCGAGCTGCCTGATCTCTACCCCCAAGCCCTTCAAGTCAGTGACTGGCCTGAAACCTCAGAACCCACTCACCAGCACCTCCCCGGATCCCCTGCTTTAAAGCCCACTGAGCAAGGGGGATTTTCTCCAACTCTCTGTGCAGCAAAGTTCAGTGAGTGTATAACTCCAGGCCTGGCCGAAGAGGCATTTCCCAGGAATTCCCTGCCTCCACACACCCCATGGCCCGGTGAGAGCTCCAGGCACACCATGCCAGAGAAACATTTCCAGGTGATTACCGTTCTCACACCACAGCCCAAGACCCAGTAGAGGTCGGCCTGGAGTGAGAACTCAAAGCCTGCGACGCCGGAGGGACATTTCTCAACAATCCTCTGTCCCACGCCACCAACCGAAACCCAGCATAGCCTAGCCTGTGAGTGAGGTCTCTAGGCCCACTGCACAAGAGGGACCTTTCCCAGGCTTCTCGGGTTACGGCCTGTAGACCAGGACCCAGCACAGGCTGGCTAACCCAGTATAGCCTACTCAGTGAAGAAGATCATCCACTACCCTTTCGTGAGCCCAGAAGACCCACCAAAGCCCAGGTCCACCCACCTGAGGAATGACCTGCCTGACACAGGAGGGCTGACCCTGGGAACCAACAGAGGGGAACAAAAGGAGCTGCAGCAAAAAAGGATCTGAACACAACAGCTAGATCCAGGATAGGCATATCTGGAAAATCTCAAACTTAATAGACTGGCACCTGAATCTCATAACAAGCTAAGGTTATAGCTGCACCAAAGCTCTACACCAAAGGTCAAAGGTCAGTGCTATACAAAATGACAAAGACAAGGGGAAAAACTCAATCCCAGACCATGAGTCCATCAGGAAGGGCAGAGGAAAATAGCTCAGCTGCAATGAATGAACTAACAGATACAGCAACAAGGGAACAACAGCAGAAAGCTATAGAGGAAATAAAAGGAGAAGTAATTCCCCAAATTAAAAAAGAAATATCTGAATACATAGTATCTGAAATAAAGAATGAATTCCAGAAACATTGGGTGGAAAAATTATGCTCACCCAGAGCAAGTGCAGAGAGCACTATTCCAGCTGATATATATGAATTAACAGCATATGAAGCAAAGAAACAACAGCAGAAAGATCATGAGGAACTCAAAGCAGAAATAAGTTCTGAAATCAAAAAAGAACTTTTTGAAGTCATAGCATCTGAAATACAGAAACAAGTCCAGAAATATACAGAGGAAATCCAACTTGGAAGAAACACAGCAGTAAAAGAATTAATAACTACCTCTAAAGAAGACATGGATAAAAAAAATTGAGGAGATCAGAAATATGCTGGATTCCTTGAATGAGCAAGACAGAAAAGAAATACAACACATGAAACACAGTAAAAGAGATACAGAAGAACTAAAAATAGCAATCACGAGTCTACAAAACCATCTGAGTGAAAGCGAAGACAGAGTTTGAGATCTTGAAGATGCCGGAGCAGCTATTGAAAAGGTGAGAAAGGATCTCTTAGAAACAATGAGAATGCAGGAAAAAATAATCCATTGCCTGCAAGATGACGCCAGGATGAACAATGTGAGAATAATTGGTATCAACGAGAATGAAGGAGTCAATACAAATGACATAAAAAGAATTAGGGGAATGCCGGGCGTGG
>PVKA01017252.1:12869-46258 GCA_004027165.1 Ctenomys sociabilis
AAAAAAAAAAAAAAAAAAAAAAAAAAAAAAAAAAAAAAAAAAAAAAAAAAGAATTAGGGGAGAAATAATCGGAGAAAACTTCCAAAATGAGAGGAAACAATCCAACATCCAGGTCACAGAAGCATACAGAGTACCAAATGACCTCAACCCAAGTAGAAACACACCGAGAGATATAATAGTTAAGATCCCAGAAATCCAACACAAAAATAATATACTGAAAGCTACTAGAGAGAAGAAGGAGCTCATATTCAAAGGAAAACCCATCAGAATTACAGCCAACTTCTCTACAGAAACAATGAAGGCAAGGAGAGCATGGAGTAGAGTTCTTTAAGTCCTACACAAAAACAAATTCCAGGCCAGACTATTATACCCTGCAAAACTCTCTTTCAAGATTCATGGAGAAGTGAAATACTTCCACAACAAAGAAGAACTAAAGAATTTCATGATGACAAAGCCATCTCTTCGCAGGCTGCTGAAAGATGTTCTAGAGAGAGAACACAATGACCAGAACTCCATGAATGAGAATGGAAGGAACCCAATAAACAGGACAGACAATTAAACACAGGTAACAAAGGAGTAAACAATACCAGGTAAATATCATGACAAACATAAGTCAACACATTTCAATTATAACCATCAATGTAAACGGACTCAATTCTCCAATTAAGAGAAATAGACTGGCACAGTGGACTAGGAAACAAAATCCAAAAATATGCTGTAAGCAAGAAACACACTTAACTCAAAAGGACATTCATAGACTCAAAGACAAAGGATGGGAAACAATACTACATGCCCCAGCACCTCAGAAAAAAGCAGGAGTAGCAATTCTGTTCTCAGGCAGTCTCAACTTCAAACCAAGAATGATCAAACCACACAAAGAAGGCCACTATCTATTGGTCAGGGGAAAAACTCAAGAGCAAGAAGTAACACTCCTCAATATCTATGCACCAAACACAGGAGCACCCAACTATGTAAGACAAATCTTAAGGGACATGAAAAACTTAATGTCTAAAAACACAATCTTAACAGGAGATCTTAACACACCCTTATCTCAAAAAGATAGGTCAACCAGACAAAAAATTAGCAAAGAAGTAGCAGAACTGAACGAGAGCTTGGAAAAAATGGACCTGGTGGATATATATACTGTTCCACCCAACCACAGCTGAATACACATTTTTTTTAGCTGCACATGGGTCATTTTACAAAACAGACCACATACTGGCCCAGAGGTCATGCCTAAGTATATGCAAGAAAATAGAAATTATCCCATGCATACCATCTGACCACAATGCAATGAAACTGGAAATAAATGACAAAAGAAACCAGAAAATACTAGGGAGACTATACGATATTTACACATGTGTGTCTGGTTTATTTCACTTATGAGTATATGTTCAAGTTGCATCCACTTCACTATAAATGCTTCAAACTTATCATTCTTAATAGCTGAGTAATACTCCATTATATAGAAATACCACATCTTTTTCAACCATTCCTCATGTGATGGACATCTTGGTTGTTTCCAAGATTTTGCTATCACACATTGTGCTGCTATAAACATAGATATGCATATATCTCTATGCACCTTGTACAATACCAAAATGTTATGAAAACAGTTTGCAATGTATTAATTCATCGACTCTGTATGGTTAAGGTGTTTTGAAACTGTCTGATTGACATTTGTATTTCAATAAAATAAAAATAAATGGAACAAAAAAAAAAAAGAAACCAGAAAAACTCACTAAATTCATGGAAACTAAACAACACCCTACTCAGCAATCAATGGGTTGCAGAAGAAATTCAAAAAGAAATTCAACAATATGTACAATTCAATGAAAAGTCAAGTACAACTTACAGGAATTTATGGGACGAGATGAAAGCAGTTCTTGGAGGGAAAATAATAGCTATGAAATCACATATTAGGGGATTGCAGGCACGTGCCACCACACCTAGTCTCAGTCACCTTCTCAGAGTGCCCTGTGGGTGGGGCCAGCATGGCAGGCTGAGGATCAAACCCCAGCAGCTGCACTCTGAGCTATCAGGCAGATCCTGGGAACATTTTTATTTAAATCATTTTGTACTTTTTAGGGGTATATTTCATTTCAGCATTACACCATCTATATAGATCGAATTAAGACTGTTGTGGTTTATAGATAAGACAAAGCCCTATGTGCTCATATATGGAACTTTGGAGAGGTGGTTTGATCAAGGGAGCATGATATTTATCAGATGGTTAGTCCACTGATGAATCTATGATTAAATATGCTGCTGGGAGGTGGAGCCTTTTGAGTAGGTGGGTCACTAAGGAGTGTGGCCTGGAAAAATAAATATTACCCCTTCTCCCTCTCTGATTTATTTTTGTCATGTTATGAGCTACTTCTCTATGATACCATTTGGGCATGAGGCCCTGCATTGAATCCACATGCCTATGGACTGAAACCTTTACAAATCATGAGCCAAAACAAATGTTTTTCCTTAGAGTTATGGGGATCAAGGAGGAAAGTAACCAAGAAAAAATCTTGATGATTATAGTGGATTGCAAACTGGTAGTCAACTTGTTACACACAGCTGAAATGAACTAGCATAGTATTGGGTATGAGAGGCCCAAATGCAGATTGTTCCCAGCAGCATAAGAGGGCGAACTAGAGAAGCTTTTGGGAAGCTATTTGGAGGCTGTTGGAGAGGCTATTAGTGAGCTGTTGGTTCTTGTGAGCTATTCTGCTGAAGGACCTTGTCACACTGGCTTTCCTGTTGAACTTGGCTTCTCTTGGAGGATGAGCTGAAGGCCTTGTTGCTGAGGATGGCTACAGTTTACTTTGGGAGAGATCTGTTCCTCATCTTAAGCATCACTTTCTTCCTCTGGAGGGAAAGGGTGCACTGCTCAGGCTCCTAGAGAAGCTTGTCATGTTAGCTTTCCTGATTGGGACTCAATTTTTCCTCATTGCACCATAGGACCTTGGGATCACACTGTTGATGAGAATGGCTGTTGTAGTTTTGGAGGAGCTCTGGTTCTTACTTGACCGTCGCTTTCTAGCTCCACTGCACCTTCCTCAGTCTGTTAGCACAGATAATTCATCCCGCGGTCATAGACTTTCTACATTCCATCACTGACCTTTGGGCCTTCCCAGTGTATATCTGTGAAGTGGACCTGCATGGGACATTGTTGTAGGATCCAGGCCTCCAGCAGGATTCTTTGGCCTTTAGCATCTGAACAAATATCCTGAACCATTGTTCTATGATTCTTTGGGTGATTCAATATAAAATAATTTTATAAAATGTGTCCTGTATTGTATTATTTCCCTTGCAAAAACCCCAAACTACAGACAATGATGTTTACCCATTTGGGGGTTTAGAAGTTTTTAGTTGACCAGAATTATTATCAGGATCATCTTCCATTTGACTTGCATTCTATATATTTTCAGGCATACAGTAGGCATTTCAAAATACTTGCTTGATTTTACCTTAAGGTAATACTGCACAGAATTCACTGTGTTAGGGCAGACTGTGATCAAGTGCTATGCTACTCCATGAGGTGAACATTATGTTACTGTCGGGTTCATTTCTCATAGATTCAGCTGTCATAGGTCATATAATAGGCTCAAACAACTTACAAATCATGTTCATTTAAAATCAGAGAAAAGATCCAAAATAAAGTTGCCTGGCTGCACTTAACCAGGTTGGCGATATTATGTAGTAATAGCCAATAAATTAGTCTGATTATAAGTTGATGTGTTAAATGATTTATTTATGCTAACTTTCATTTGTGGGAGCAGGAGTAGAAAATTCATATTTGCCCTATCTGGTAGAACAATTATTATTCCTGCATTAAATGCTTACTAAAACCTTAATGATATTTTCAAGTTGAATGACTTACAGGACTTATCATGAAGAAAATCTCTTTAACTTGTTTTTTGTTATTAGTGAATGTTTGAGATGTATTATAAATACATTCATGCTGGGGAATTGTTATATGTACATAATAAAACTTAATTCTTTTTACTTCTTTCTCTCCCAACACCACTCTCCCTCCTAACCTGAACACTCTGTAGACTCTTCCCTAAAAATGCAAAATAAATAATAATAATAACTTCTACAATGCCTTCCCATCTGCAGGAGGACTACCTCTCTGGTTCCTATTATCCATACTTTGTTTTGTATATTATTTATATTTTGTGGTTCCCATTTAAGATGAATATGATATTTAACTACCTGATTCAATTTTCTTAGCAACATAATATCAAGTTGCACCAATTTTCCTACAAATGATTCAAATATATCCTTCTTTACATGTCAACAGTACAACATTGTGTATGTACACAACATTTTCTATTTCTATTCATTGTTCTATAAACATGGTTATTCATGTATCACAGTAATATGATAACTAAATCTGCAACTATAACCAGAAGAAATATCTCAGGGTTAAATGGAATCTCTACTTTTTCTTTATTGAAAAAATCTCCGTACTGATTTCCATAGAGCTTTTACTAGTTTACATTCCCCCTAACAATGTCAGTGTTCCTTTTCCCCCACAACCTTGCCAAATTTATTTAATTTATTTATTTCGTTTTGATGACAGCCATTCTTTGCAGAGTAAAAGAAAATCTCCGTGTTGTTTTAAACTGCATTTCTCAGGGCCAGTCAAATAGTTCAGTGGATTAAAGCAGGCTCAGGGGTTGGGGGTTCTATTCCCAGGTCTGCTGTGCTGGCTCTGCCCCTGAGTGTGCTGAGACTACAAGTGAGAGTAAGTGTGGTGGCGCCCACCTGTGATCCCAGCTCTTGGGAGGCTGTAAACAGGTGGATCACTATGAGTCCGATCTAGTAGTGAGACCCTGGACACCCTGTAGACCCTTCCCTAAAACTGCAAAATAAATAAATAAACAATAAATTGCATTTCTCTAATGGCCAGAGATACTAAAATTCATTTTCAAACACTTATTGGTAATTTCTACTTCTTTTGACAAGTATCCATTTCAGTTGCCCATTTTTTTAATGAGGTCTTTTTCTTTGTGGATTTTTGTTTTCATTACTGGGGTTCAAATTAAGGACTCTGCACTTGCCAGGCAGGAGCTTCTGCTGCTGAGCTATATTCCTGGCTGAGCCAGGGGTTTGCTTTTGTGAGGGTCTAATTTTTTTTATGTTCTTCATATATTTTATTCAGTAGTCCTCTGTCCAAGGAACAGCTGCCAAAACTTTTTCTCACATTCTGGAATCTTTATCTTTATTGTGATGGTTGTTTCTTTTACTATGCAGAAAATTTTAATTGGACATAATTTCATTTGTTTACTGTTGGTGTTATTTTTTGTGCAACTAGGGTCAGGCTGAGAATGTCCTTGCCTATACCTACATCTTCAAGAGTTTTACCTACTTTATCTTCAAGCTGACTCAGTGTTCATTTTTTTATGTAGCTTTTTGAACCATTTTGATTTTATTTTAGTACAGTGTTAAACACATTCATCTAGATTCAATTCTCTACAAGGATAGGCAGGTTTCCCAACTCTATTTATGTAGAGGCCATTTTTTCTTCATCATGGTTTTGGCTCTTTTTGCAAAGACCAAAAACCTGAATGTGCCTGAGTTTGTGTCTTCATCCTCAGTTCTGTTCCACTGATCACTTTGACTAGTGTTGTATCAGTGCCCTATTACTTTCATTACAGTAGCTTCATAATATAGCTCAAGGTCAGTATTGTGATTTGTACCATTTTGGTCTTATTTTCCTAGGTTGCTTTTGGGATTTTGTTTGATATAGTTTTTATGAAATATGCCTCTGATATTTTGAATGGAATTTCATTAAATCTTTACATTATTTTTTGTAATATGTCTATTTTCACAATAATAGTTCTGTCTTTGTAGAAACAGTGAATGTCTTCCCAGTTTTTATGCTGTCTTCAATCTCTTTTTCCAAAGTATTATAGTTTTCAAAGTAGAGAGCATTCATTTCCTTGGTTTTGTTAGTACCTAGGTATTTTAATTTTTTAAACTACTGAAAATGATATTTTTCTATACATTTTTCTTAGTGAGTTTACTGTTAATGAACAGGAATACTATCATTTTTGTGTTGATAATGTATCCTGCTATTTTGTTGACTTTGCTTATTAGTCTTAAGAGTCTTTTAATGGAATTCTTTGGTTCATCTATATTAAGGATCATGTCATTTCTGAATAAAAATAATTTGACTATATATATATCCTTTTTCTCTCCAGTGCCTGAGTACTCTGGATAAAATTTTGTTGAAGAAGAATGTTGAGAGTGGCTACTCTCTTGTTCTCTTGTTCCTGATTTTAGAGGAAAAGCTTTCAGATTTTTTTCTCATACAATATGTTGGCAGTGGGTTTGTCATAAATGGCTTTGACCAAATTGAGATAAGGTTTTTCTATGCTTTTTTCCTTCAGGTTTTTAGTATGAATGGATGTTGTATTTTGCCAAATGCTTTTGCTTTTGACTGAGATGATAATGTGATGTATTATGTTTACTGATTTACATATGTTGAACTATCCTTGCATCCTGGTGATAAAACCAACTTGCTCACAACATAGGATGTTTTTAATGATTTGTTGAATTATTTTTGTAAGTATCTTGTAGATGATTTTGGTATATTCATTTAAGCAATTAAACTGTAGTATTCTACAGTTTTTTAAAGTCCTCTGTTTTTTTCTTTAGTCACAGTAATGCTACCTTCTATGAAGAGCACTTTGACAGTGCTCTTTTCTTTTCAATTTCCTTGGACAATTTGAGGAGTATGGGCATTAGATCTTCCCCGGAAATTTTCTAGAATTCAGCAGCAAATCCATCTGATCTTTGGTTTTTCTTACTTGGTAGATTTCTTTTAATTGCTGCCTAAATTTCACTGTGTGTTATTTGATTGTTCAATATTTTCTATCTTAGTAGTTCAATTTTGGTAACTCTTAAATTCTAAATTATACAACTGGAGTATGTGTTTTTGAAGTACTTAATTATAATCCCCTTATTTCAAAGGTGCTTATTTTGACATTACCTTTTTTCATGTATAAGTGCATTGAAATGGGCCTTTTCTTTCTTTGTTTTGTTAGATTTGCCTTAAGGGTGTGTCTATTTATCATTTCAAGAATCACTTTATTGGTTCATCAATGGACTATAATTTTTTTCAGTCCAAATTTTATTAACTTGTGCTCTAATTTTTATGATTCTCCCTTATAGTTTGGGATTTGCAATGTTTTTGTTTTCCTAGCACCTTGTAGTACACTGTGTGTTTCTGATTTGAGAATGCACAGCTATGAACTTCCTTAGGAGGAATGCTTTCATTATGTCCCATAGGTTCTGGTATGTTTCTTTATTTTTTATTTTTTATTTTATTGAAGAACAAGTAACAATGAGACAGTTTCAAATCAAATTCATAGGGCAGATTCAATAATTAATACAAAGCGTATTGTTTTCACAGTGGTTTTTTGTTGTACAAGGTGCATGCATGATATCCTATTTACAAACACTATTAGAGCAGATGCCACTAATCATTGAATTAAGAGAATGTAGCTGTATACTTATCTTTTTTTAAAAGCTGAATTATAGTATAGTTTCAATAATTAATACTTCTTACATTATTATCATCCTAGTGGTTATCCATAGTACAAGAAGCAGACAGGATATCCTGTCCAAACACTACTGGTGCAAGTCTTTCTTCTCATAGTATTATTCAAAACTACTGCATATTTATGCTATCTGTACTGTTTATACGAACACAGAATGGTTTTTCCTTTGTTTTATTGACATCATAATTTGATCCTAGGAACGGTTTAATTTTATGTTTAACTTCTTCTGTAACTAATTGGTTTTTGAAAAATGTATTGTTAGAGGAAGATAGCTCTTTCTCAAATAGGAAGGGAATCAAGGGATGGAGGGAGGAGAAAAAAGGGAAGGAGGAAGGGAAAAAGCACAAAAAAGGAATGAAGGTGGTACATACATGTTTCAATTCCACACAGAGAATGTAAATATTATATACTACAAATATATGATAATAAAATACTTAGCTAATCAAAACTAAACTAGAAATATACTTTAAATATCTCTAATATGAAAAACATAAAATATAAAGAAATTAAAGAGGAAAATAAAGACAGATACACAGGACATAGAATGATAGATCTTTTACAAAGAGCAAGGGATCCAAGATAAGGCTCGATAGGGAAAGGGGTGGAAGGGAAGGGAAGGAGATATAAAAAGAATTATGTTGTGCTATATACATGTACCAACCCTATGACTAATGGAATCATTATTTATTATTAACCTGTACTATTTAAAACAGAAAAATTTTAAATGATAAGTTTAATCTCTATATTTACATAATTTCCATGGTTTCTTTTGTGTGGATTTCTAATTTCTTTGGACATGATCTGATAATATGGATTATATTATTTCATTTTTTGTATTTATTTAAATAAGTTGTATAACCTAGCATGTCATCAATTTTGTCAAAAGTTCTATGTGCTGTTTATAAGAGTATGTATTCTATTGTTCTTGGGCTGAAGATTCTATGGATATCTACTACATCTAATTGTTCAGAGTTGTTACTTCAACTCTGATATCTCTGTTATTTTTTTGTCTAGTAGGCATATTTGTAAAAATAAGGTTTTGAGATTGCCTATTACATGTTGATGTTGAACTTATCTTCTGTGTCCATTAGTATTTTTAGGAAGCAGGGTGTGCCAGTATTCAGTGATATTTCACTTTGTTTCTTCTTTTATTATTTCATGTATTTGAGACCTTTTGCTTTCTATTTCCTCTTCCTCAATGGCCATTGTGTCATCTGGAGGACTCAGCAATTTTGGGAGTCATTTTCTTGCCTATTTTCTCTTGTTCCTTTTTTTCTGAAGGTCAGGGATCAATTAGAGTGGAAAGACTCTTTTAGTAATATGGAAATCTCTTTAGTTAGTGCCTAGTTTTCAGTGATGTGAACTTGGCGTTGTGGCTTTTTGTTATTTATATTCCTCTTCTGTCTACTCAATTTAATAGTTTCACACCCAATCACTATTGTAAGAAGAGCAGCCCTGCTGGATATATCAGTGTCAACAGAGCCAATTATACATCATCCATGTCCATTATTTTTTTTACTGATTTCATTCTTTTATCAATGGCTCATAGAGACTATAGTATACTATTACTGACAGTAAGACTTGGATGTGATATGTTAAGGAGGAAAAGGAGAAAATTAAAGGAGTACATTAGAAAAAAGAAAAACTAGTAGTAGTAATTTAAAGAAAGAGTGGACATGGAAAACTGTTGATGATATATCTTGAGAGGTGGGATCATAATGAGTAGCTTTGAGAGAATATTTGTGGGAGCAGGGGAAGTGATGAAAAATGAAGAGAGCTTGAAGAAAGATTGAGTAAGCTGTCATAACATGCACATGATTGGTGGTGTTGGGATTCTGAAGAAACATTTATAGTGGGGGTTACTGTACATGTCCATGAAAGGTACTACTTAGATGAAAGCACTGATTAATTCCTGTTCTTCTTTGCACATATAGTGACTATATATATTATATACATAAACATAATGAATATATATATATATATATATATATATATATATATATATATATTTCTCCTTCCATTTTCCAGAGCATGTTAGTCAGAGCCTTCCTCTTAAAGTGCTGTCCCTATCTATGTATATATTTGAGGTGAAAAGGGGAAGAAACAAAGGAAGATAAAAGAATAAAAAGAGAACAGAGAAAGGAAAAATATTCCATACTGTTGCAAAAGCACAAAGTTAAAATGTCCTCATAAGTCCTATATATATTGCAATATGAGCTGAACCAGTGAGCTCTTACTACCATGTGTACAAGTGTGGAAGGTCTGACCTCTCTAGGGGATAGATTTCTGGGTCTGGCCTACAAGTGCTCCATCCTGGAACATCAATGTAATCACAAGGAAATTTTCACCTTTTTTGGTATACTCCCAGCTCCTGCTGGTCTCCCGATTGGACCCCTCATGACCTGAACAATTCCCCAACTGTAAGTGCCAAGACTTGGTAAGCAGGATGGTCTGCTCATTGAAATCCATGCTTTATGTGTGGCTAACTATAAGACTTTGCATTTGTCCTAAGATCAGACTACCTCAGCTAAGTCACATAGGGTAGGGTGCATTGTGGTAGGTTCAGCACTCAGTTTTGGGTTAATTTTGGCAGGGCTCTTTCCATTCTGCTTTCTTCTCTCCATGCCAAACCCTGCAGCTTCTTTTGTGTTCCCCTTCATTTAGTGTTCTGATAAATGCATCACTCTGACTAAAGCACCACTTTCTGGCCCTCTGCCCATGTAAGTCCTTTCCTTGCTTTCCATACAGTGTTACTCTCTGGCCAGCATATTTAATGGTGCCTCAGGGCCTGCTGTATTCAGCAGCCTCTAGCTAGAGGTGGTAGGTTCCTGTTTAGCACCTGATAGTAATCAGTGGGTAGTGAGCAGAACACCTCATAGCCACAATCCTCCCAGTGTTTGGGGCAAGAATGATTGAATGCCTTTTCCTGAGCCTATCGGTTTGTCTCCCCAGAATCTCCCTGTTCATAGTTTTTGTCCACTTGTGCATGCCTCAGTGCTATGGATTTTCTCTGCACTCTAATCTGAATCCCTAATCAGAGTTGTGAACTTGTTTTTAACTTTCTTGGAACCAACTGGTGCTTTCTAAGACTCTGATATCTTGCTTTCAAAATGTCTGGAGCCTTGGTATGTGAATATCTCACTGGCTGTGGATTTTTTCCTAGTGGGAAGAGTGGGATTGTTGCAATCCTATTTCAGGAGCTTGACTTCTGCTGAAGTGTGAGGTTCCAACTTCATTGTATTAGATCCTCTCCCAGGATGGCATGCTTGCTAGATCTGCAGTATAAGGAGAGCTATGGTGCAAGGGAGAAATGTGTTCCCTTTCAATACCCCCATCATTTGGTATTTGGGTCTGGTGTTTCCTTCTGTTTGTCTTCCTGTATTTGGTTTTCTTTTGTCACCTCACTTTCAGTACACGTGCATTTTCCAGGGCATGTTATTCACAGCCTTCCTCTTAGAGTGCTGTCCTTAGTCTGCCATGATGAAAAGAAATGGTAATTTCTATTAAGACCTATGGGAAGCCTGATCAGAAGTACTTATCATTTTTACCCAATTGATTATTGTTATGGTTTTAGGTACTAAGAAATTATCCATTCATAAAAGTATGGCAGTGAAAATGTATCATCAGTTCAACCCACTAATAGAATGGAGTTCGTTCATTTTGAGGTTGATACTCCCAATTTAAATGACTCATTTTGGGACAGCAGCAATGTCAGAAATCAATGTGAATAGAAAAACTGAGCAAATATGCAAAGAGAGAAGTTGGAACTGAGATTTCTGTACTTTACCAATATTTTACAATTAGTTTTTATTTTAAAATAAGCATAGAGGGGCTAGGGAGATGGCTCAGTGGAATAAGCGCTTCCCTGGCAAGCTCAAGGGTCTGAGTTCAATCCCTGATTCCACCAAAACAAAATAAAATAAAATAAAAATAAGCACAGGAAGTTGAATAGATGCTTTCAATTTTTGGCTGATTGAGACAGCAGAGAGTGTGATAGGTACATGGACTATAGTGATGAAGCAGCCATTTGGGTTGTGATTTGTCATGGGGCATATCTATTGCCAAGCATGAACATGACAGTCACTGTCTTTCAATCTTGTCTTTAATGGGATTTATTTAGTAAGCTCACTGAGTCTTACAAGAACAAATGTACATACATTTAACAGAATAAAACAAGTAACAATAAACTCCAAAGGATATTTCCCCAAGATTTGTGGGGAATATCCATTCATTTAGTCAATAAATGTATACATTTGTTAGAATAGAAAAACCACCTTCTGGCTATCCTACTACCCTGGCAACTCATTAATCTTCCTCATAAAAGTCTCCTCTTCCTTCTATTTTAGCTATCACTGCTCTCAAAACTTCAACTTTCTTCTCCTTCCACTCTTGCCACTGTTTTGAGATCTTACCTCTTCATGGCCTCTACCAATACAAATGACTTCCTTGTCACAAGCACCAGCCCAGTTATCTCTCCACTGTCCAAACCCATAAACATCTCTGCCTCCAAATATTTGACCTGAGTGTACCAGAAGGACTTCAACCGTAGTCTAAAACTGATCTAATCATTTTGTCAGTCAAACAAGCCATAACTCAGATATTCCTGAGTTCAATACCCAGTACAAAGAAGAAGAAAAAAGAAAAAAAAAAAACTTCAGATCTTGTTTCTTTCTATTGATATGTAAAAACAAAACAAAAAAAGAATAAAAAAAAAAACCCAAACCTCCAAATTCTCTTCACTTCTACTCTTGCCAGTTTTTAAGCACTCAATTCAGCTTTTAAGGTTAAGGTCATTATTTTATTAAAAGTCCTCAATGTCTCCATATTCTCTTCGAGATAGGCATTTCAAAAAAGAAAAAAAGATAGGTATTTCAACCATGCCCATGCTTCTAGTCATATCTCTAGCTTCTTGCTTCATTTCTTTAATGAATTACTTACAGTTCCTTGAACACAAGTTTGATAGAGTTGTTAGATTATAGGAAAAAGACTAAATCTAGCCCAGATAGTCAGGGTTCATTGTAAAAATGTATAAGCTAATATAGAAGAAAAGAAACCACACAAAAAGGTACATGCTATTCAATACCTAAAGTGCTGAGCCATTTTCCAGCTCTAAACTAGTAACATTCTATGGAGCTATTCTCTTCATATTTCTTTATGTAATTTTCTTCACACTATTAATTTTCTAGCACTTTGCATTATTTCTTCTCAGATACTAAAATCATAGTCTTTGACATATCTAGATGATTATCATTCCTTAAAAAGCCAGTTTTTATTTAAAAGAACTAGGAAAAAATACTACGGCTCCAATATTTAAAGACTCAATACAGAATTGGGCATCCAAGAAGAACACACTCATCTCAGAGGAGAAAATTAAAGAAGTGAATAAATATAGGAAAAAATGCTCCACTTCACTAGCCATCCATGAAATGCAAATTAAAGCAACACTGAGAGTCCATCTCACTCCAGAAAGAATGGATATCATAAAGAAAACAACAAAAAACAAATTGAGAGGCTGTGGGGAAAATGGAACCCTTTTCCACTGCTGGAGGGAATGTAGACTGGCACAACCATTGTGGAGATCAGTGTGGAGACTCCTCACAAAAGTAGGACTGGAAATCCCATTCAAGCCAGTTTATCCCCCTACTGGGAATTTTCCTGGAGGAACTGAAAATATAATATCATAGTCATATATGTGTACCTATGTTTATAGCAGCACAATTTGTGATAGCCAAATCTTGGAAACAACCAATATGACCGTCACCTGAGGCACGGATGAAAAAGATGTATTTTTATACAATAGAGTATTACTCAGATATAAAGAATGATAAACTGGAATATTAAAGTGGATGCCACTTGAAGATATACTCAAAAGTGAAATAAACCAGACCCACATGTGTAAATTTAGTATAGTCTCCTTAGTATAAGAAATCAAAAGAAGAAATACAAATACAAAGGTATAACGCAATTAAAAGGAAAGCAAGAACTTGAGGATTAGGCAACAAAGACAGGGCAAGGAGAAAAGCTAGGAAACACGACAGGGGCAAAGCCATTAATCTATATGCACAAGAGGTGTAAGGCAATGATCCTGACAAACATTAGCAGGTTTTTGAAACTAGAAGTTAATTGGTAGGACTCTTAGGCTGACTAACAATATATAATGCTGATACCTGTGAACTAAGCAACTGTACTGAACATAGCAATGTGTAATAGCAGGGTCACGCTTGGGTTGTCTGTCAATCTGGTCTTCTAAATATGTACTGCTTGTCATAACACACAAATTATTGCCATATGTCTCTCAAGTAAATTTTTGCTTAAAAAAGGGTAATAAATGAAAAAAAGGGACAAGAAAAAAATGTCACAGAACTGACCTGTTACAATGCTATATATGGTTAGATTTCTAAATTTCTGTGTAAAAATATTTAAGTGTTTATTTATACTTTTAAATATTATTTTGTATTTTTATTTTTTTCTTCATATTCTGTAGGGCCTTAAAGTTTATCATATCAATACTTGATGGAAAATACCTGTTCCATGTTATGCCTAAGATGTTTGATATTCAGACAGATAGCAAGCTTAAACACAACTGCCTGTATTGTAGGGCAATAATATTAAGCTTCTCCTCTGGAGGGTTATTAGCCTAAACTTGACACCAAAAATTAGAGAAAAAGAAGAGCTCTGAGGACAGCCAACATTTTGGCCCTGAACTTTCAAAGTCAGTGAGGACTCAGGACATAGGAGAACCTATACTGCAACATCATGCAACTCAGTTATGTCCCTTATTTTCTGATCAAGGAGATTATGGGGCCACAGAGAAATGTGATTGATGATGTATAGTGTGCCTAAGGAGAGTCACATGGAGAGAAAACATTTTCTCAACTTTCACAGAGAGCAAATTGGTCAAGCAATGGCCATGACTCATCCACATGGCTGACACTGACAAAGGATCTACAAACTGGTATAAGCCTTCAGGTTAAATCCTGAGGGGACTTGACTGACCTTATCAGATACAAAAGTTACATCTCTTGTTATATAGGTCTTGCTTTATCTTGGTCTTAACTATCGAGCAGAAAAGTATAAATACATGGTATATAAAGTAAAGCTGTATTAATAGGCTGAGCTGTAAAAGGCTCAAGTCAACAACTTCTGACATTGCTAGTCCTATGGACAACCCACTAGTATTATGGACTATTGGACTATATTGGAACATTTTGGTGAATTCAGGCACCTACAATATTTAAATCCTAATGGAATACCCTTTTCTGACAAAACTAAACAAAATTAGATACAAATAAACGACCATGTTGTACCTGTATATTCAAAATAGGATATATATATATATATATATATACAGCTACATTTTCTTAATACAATTAATAAAAGGATTTGTTCTAATAGTGTTTGTGGACAGTATATCATATCTGCATTTTATAGTATGAATAACCACTAAGAAGACAACAATATGCAATGTATTAATTATTGAAACTGTCTTACTAATCAGTTTTGAAACTGTTTTGTTACTATTTGTTCCTCAATAAAATTATTTTTTAAAAAGGCATAGTTTTAGATCACAAATCTCCACATATAGGACCAGTCAGCCAACCTGATATATGGCTCTTAGTAATGTAACCATTCCAGTATATTTAGTGGCTATTCTCTGACAAGATGCCTTCTCTCTGAGCATAGACTTTGAATAGTATGATGCTCCTAATACAGAGATAAAAGGATTGACAGGGACTATAACTAGCATGTGCAGTATATAATAAATTCATACACTATGAATTGATGTGTGTAAAAAACATACTTTTTCATCTCTCTATACCTAGACTTCTACCTTGAACCTTTAATTCACTAATTGAAAAAGATAACTTGTTTAATTTAAGGTAAGTCACTCAGTTTAAAGTTTACTTAGACAAATCACATTTTCTCTTTTTTCTTTTCCACATATCTACAATTGAGTTACTGTAAAAGCAACATAAACAGTAAGTATTTTGGTTCTGGTAATTTATTTGAGATACACTCTTAGGCAAAAGGGAGTAAGAAAGAGAAGCAAGACCTAAAAGGAGAAAGAGACAGTAAAGAACTTGTTATTTAGCTGTGGGCAACTGGGCTTCTATTCCACTGGGATCTCTTGAAAATTAGATAGAATGCAACCCATAATTGTCTTTGAAAACCAGGATGAGGAAAGATTTATTCTCCATCTCCCTTTCATTGGTTGAAAATTTCCTCTGGGACCTTTACCTGACCTTCACTTCTGAATTGCCCTGTGGGCTGCTTGAAGAAACCTCCATATCTTCAGAAAAACTCGAAAGAGAGTAAAGTGTAAAATTTGAGTCCATGCTTGAAGTAGCTTGCTGATAGTAAGAATAAAACCCGTCAACAATAGCATAGATAATATGTGACAATGGTCAAAAGGACGTGATACTGCTGTGGAATGCCGACTGATGGTCAACTTGTTGCACCTAACTTAACTGAACCAGCATAGTGCTGGGTATCGGAGGACCACCTCAAGATTGTTAACAGCATAACATTCAGAACTGGAGAAGCTGAGGGGAGGCTGCCAGGGAAGCTGTAGAAGCTTTTAGGGAGCTGCTTGTTCTCAGGCTAATCTTCTGGAGGATCTTGTCATCTGTTTGAATATCTCCCTTCAGAGATGAGAGTTTGTGGACTCATCCTTGGGGACACACAAGTTCTGACTCCAATTATTTTCATGTCTTTATTCTATTCCCCACACGCCTTCCTTGGAGAACCTCATCCAATGTAAACAAGTGAGGAAAACTGACCTGAATGTATATCTTGTCTTTTGTCCATGATATAAACTTTGTGTCTATAGCATAAATAAGCACACAACTGGCAACATAAGAGAAAATAGGCAAATCTCAAACCTAAATGTTTCTACACATATAAGGAAACAATCAACAAAGCAAAGAGACAAACTATAAGCTTGGAAAAAAGTTTTTTAAGAAATGCATCTCATAAGGGCTTAATATCCAAAATATTTAAAGAACAGGAACAACTGGATGGCAAAACACACACACACACACACACACACACATACACACGCACACACACAGCCTGCTTTTACAATGGGAAACAGACCTGCATAGACATTTCTCAGAAGAATTCATAAAAATAGACAACAGATATATGAAAAATATTGAACATCACTAACCATAAGAGAAGAGCAAATTTAAAATTATAATGAGATATAATTACACACCTGTTGCAATGGCTGTTATAAAAAAAGACAGACAAAAGATAGGTGTTATATAAGCTTGGGGGCCATTTTAGATCTAAACCGTTTGTGCATAATGCTTCAATTAACACGGCAGCAAAGATACCTCTACAACAAACTGTGTTTGTTTCTTTTGGATAGACACCCAGCAGCAGGGTTGCTGCATCATATGGTAGCTCTATTTTTATTTTTTAACAGCCACATACTGTTTTTCATAAAGGCTGTACTAATTTCCATTCACATCAACAGCATGCAAGGTTTCCCTTTCTTGTGGACTCTCCACATGTGTGCCAATTTAATGGAAGAAGATGTTCATTAAGTGTTGTTCCCACAACAAAAGACAGAATTGACGGATTTTTTAATTGCCTGAAATTCAAATAGAGTTATGATTTCTGGTCAGCTTTCTTTGGGGAAGATTAGTGACCTATACTGTATTCTTGACCACTTACAGGGTTTATGTTTTAACTTAATACTGAGACAAGTTCTTGGTATGTTGCTCAGGCTGGCTCCAAACTCCTGGGCTCAATTGATTCTTGAAAGGAGATTTTGGTACAGGGCTTTATGTAATGCCTAAGTATTTTCATTGCATTTTACACTTTAAAAACTGCTTCATATTGTAGTTCACTTCTACATTTCTTTCACTAAATTAAATCACGCTTAAAGTACCTATAACTGTATGTAACACACAGTCTTTACTAGTTTGTGGAGGGACCACTGGCTGATCTTTCAAGATTTATCCCAAAAGGCAACCCTGATACTCCTCTGAAACAGTTAGGTATTCTCTGTTCTTCATGTCCACTGCACACTAATCATGATGCAGTCTAAGTGATTATCTCATTATGCCTGTCAAAATATGAACCTCTGAAGGGAATAGACATTAAACTGTCATAATTTTGTTCTTATAATATAACATAGTGCTTGCCACATCATATGTAATTAATAAAAATACTCTGGATTAAAATTCAGTGAATAGTCCAAATACAGCTTCTCTAACAGCAGTGGAACACACATCTTTTTTTTTCACTTTTTTTTTTTTTTTTTTTTTTTTTTTTGGAACCGGGGATTGAACTTAGGCCCTTGTACTTGCCAGGCAAGCACTTATTCTACTGAGCTATCTCCTTGGCCCTGAACACACAACTTTGACAAAACAAAACAAATATTTCTGAATTGGGTCTTTAAATTTGAGGGCCCTGTTATATCTTAGTTTTTTATATATTCTAGACAGTAGACCTCTGTCTGATTGCTTATTAGTTAGGATTTTTTCAAAATTTGTGGGTTGTCTTTTCACTCTGATGACAATTTCTTTTGACATGAAGAAGCTCCTTAAGAAGAGTTGATCCCAGGTGTTGATTCTTTTAAGTGCTTCCTGTGTGAATAAATGTTTGTTTATGAACTGTTTACCTACCCCTATGTCTTCAAGATTTCCTCCTACTTTCTCTTCCAGGAGATTGAGTGTTTCTGTTTTAATGTTTGGATCTTTAATCCATTTTGACTTTAACTTAGGGCATGGTGATAGAGCTGGGTCAAGTTTTAGTTTTCAGCATGTAGAAAGCCATGTTTTCCAGCACCATTTGTTAAAGAGGCTATCTTTCTTCCTTCCAGTGAGCTTGTGTAGCCCCTTGGTCGAAGATAAGATGGCTGAGTGTTTTCATAGATGCCTCTGCGTCTTCTAATCTATTCCACTGATCCTCAGGTCTATTTTCTTGCCAATACCATGTTGATTTTATCACAGTGGCTTTGTAGTATAATTTCAAATCAGGAATTGTGATGCCTCCTGCTTTGTCTTTATTGGCCAAGATTGCCTTTGCTATTCTAGGTCATTTGTGGTTCCAAATCAATTTTAGGATTGATTTCTCTATATCTAGGAGGTATGTTGGTGGCAGTTTGATAGGGATTGCATTAAATCTATACAGAAATTTTGGGAGTATGGCCATCTTCACGATGTTGGTTCTTCCTATCCAGGAGCATGGAATATCTTTCCATTTTCTGAAATCATCTATAATCTCTTTTCTTAGGGTGTTGTAATTTTCCATGAAAAGATCTTTGACTTCCTTGGTTAAGTGAATCCCAAGGTATTTCATTTTCTGCGGTGCTATTGTAAAAGGTATTGTTTCTATTGTTTCCCTTTCAGTGTGCTTGTCATCTGTGTAGAGGAATGCTATTGACTTTTGAGTATTGATTTTGTATCCTGCTATTCTACTGAATTTCCATACCAGTTCTAGTCGTTTTTTGGTGGAATTTTTGGGGTCTTCCAAGTAAAGTATCATGTCGTCTGTAAATAGTGATAATTTAACTTCTTCTTTACCTATTCTTATTCCCTTTATTTCTCCCTCTTTTCTAATAGCTGTTGCTAAGGATTCCAAGCCTATATTGAATAGGAGGGGCGATAGAGGACATCCTTGTCTTGTACCTGATGTAAGAGTAAAAGATTTCAGTTTTTCCACATTTAGGATTACATGAGCTTTTGGGTTGTCATAGATGGCTTTTATCAAGGTAAGATAGAGTCCATCTATTCCAATTTTCTGTAGGACCTTGAACATGAATGAGTGTTGGACTTTGTCAAAGGCTTTCTCTGCATCAATTGAGATGATCATATGGTTATTAGATTTCAGTCTATTAATATAGTGTATTACATTTATAGAATACACACTTCTCAGAGGATGAAATTAAAGAAGAAAATAAATATATGAAAAAATGCTCCACATCGCTATCCATTTGTGAAATGCAAATATAAACAACACTGAGATACCATCTCACTCCAGAAAGAATGGCTATCATAAGGAAATCAACCAAAACAACAAATGTTGGAGACATTGTGGGGAAAAGGGAACACTTATACTCTGCTGCTGGGAATGGAGACTGGTACAACCATTGTGGAGGCCTGTGTGGAGACTCCTCAAAAGAGTAGGACTAGAAATCCCATTCAAGCCGGCTACCCCCTACTGGGAATTTTCCCAAAGGATCTGGAAACATTGTATCATAGAGATATATGTGTACCTATGCCTATACTAGTGCAATGTGTGATAGCAAAATCTTGGAAACAACCAAGATGTTCATCACATGAGGAATGGTTAAAAAGATGTGGTATTTCTATATAATGGAGTACTGCTCAGCTATTAAGAATGATAAGTTTGAAGCATTCATACTGAAATGGATGCCACTTGAACATATACTCATAAGTGAAATAAACCAGACACACATGTGTTAATATCATATAGTCTGCCTAGTATAACAAGTGAAAAGCAGAAATACAAAAGGAAACATACAACAACAACTAAAATCAATTGAGTCAGATAAGGCAAAGTGAATGCCATATGCGGCAGGATACTAATCAGCTTTTCTTCTGGATGGTTAACAACCTAAGTTCACATTTAAGAATTGGAGAAATAGAAGAGCCACAAGGCCAGCCAACATTTTGGCCCTAGCCTTTCAAGGTCAGCGAAGACTCAGGACATAGGAGAACCTGCACTGCAACATCATGAAACTCAGGTGAGCTCCAAATTTTCTGAACAAGGAGACTATGGAGCCACAGAGGAAAGAGATCGAAGTTCTATAGTGTGCCTGGGGAGAGTCACATGAAGAGAAAACTTTCTCTCAAGCTCTCACAGAGAGCAACCTGGTCAAGTATTGGCCGTGACTCATCCACATGGATGACACAGACAAAGGATCTACAGAATAATGTACAGGACTACAAGATAAACCCTGAGAGGACTTCACTAACCACCTAGGAAATATAAAGTTCATGTGTTGGTATATAAGTCTTGATCTATCTAGGTCTTGACCATCCAGCGGAAAAGTATACGAATGAAGTATACATCGTGGGGCCATAATATTAAGCTGAGCTGTAAATGGCTATGGTCGACAACTTCTTTGAATAACTCAATATTGTTTTGGAATGCTGGAGTGTGTTGGATTGTGCTGTCAAGTTCAAGCACCTAAGTTAGTTGAATGACAATGGAGTGCCCACCTTTGACAGGTGTAGACAAAGGAAGGGGTATAGAAATGCAAAATCATGATGTGTGTGTATAGACAGTACAGTGGAGATAGATACCACTGTGCTTCTACATAATCCTATGAGAGGCAAGATCTGCACTAATGGTGGTTGAACAGCATATTACGTCGGCTTCTAGTACTATGGTCATCCACTAGAAAAATAATTATTTAATTTTTTATATAATTCAGGTATAAAAATAAGATAAGTAAGCAGCTACTCTCTTAATTTACTGATAAGAGACATCTGCTAAAATAATATCTGTAAATATAATATCATGTGTGCACCTTGTACGATACCAAAACATTATAAAAACAGTTTGCCATGTATTAATTTAACAAATCTGTCTTGTTAAGGTGTCTTGAAACTCTCTGATTGATATTTGTACTTCATTAAAATAAAAAATAAATTAAAAAAAAGAAAAACACATAGGTGGGTATGTTGGGAGCCATGGAAGCTAGGAAATCCATCAAAGGTGTGTAGGCGGGACTACACCTCAATGCCTAAAGCAAACAAGCTACCTCAGTCCTGAGGTAAGTATCTGTCTGGTTAAAGTCAACTATTAGTCCTTAGGAAACCTTGTGTCACATATTACTAAGTTTGTAAAAGTATAAATAAAATACTCTTTTGTTGTAAAAAATATATATGTACAGACAAGATAGGATAGCTATGTAGCTACTTTCTCTCAGTTCATTGAGAAGAAAGTTTTGTACTAACGTTGCATAGACAAGAAGTCATATCTACATCTTGTCTTCTGAATAACTACTGTGAAAACATCAATATGCAATATATTATTTATTGTATCTGTCCTACTAATCTATTTTGAAACTGTTTCATTGCTATTTTATCCTTTTTTCTTACTAAAATGAATTTTGAAAAAGAAAAAATAATCAGTGAATAGTTACCAAATTAAAATGAAACTCCCTGAAAGAGGATTCCAATTTGAATGAGAAAATGTGAGTAAATTCTAACTTCCATAGTAATTATCAATAATGGAAGGCAAATGCTTTGGCTATTGATAGTAAGTCAAGTAAGCTGCAGCACTAGGAAATGACTGTGCTTTCATCTTTTGTCTTCCTACTAGGAAGGGACCACTACACCAAAATAATTTTCTCTTATCTATAACAGAAAACAGTTCTTAATTAGTGGGTCCCATAAATTCCAATCACTTACATACTTAAAATCTAATTTGGGTACTTTATTGTCTACAACTAATATGTCAACAAGAATGGTTCCAATCCAACCTAGAACTATTCACTTTTAAATTAGATATCTAGAACATATTTGGGGATTTACCAAACTTGAGAATGGACAGCATTCTTTGTTAGAAAAATCTTACATGTAAAATTTGAAACTTGCAAATAGAGAAATAAAAGAGTGGGCTCGAGTGCAATTATAGAGAGTTGGCAAATTCAGAATATGGCATAGTGTACAAAAGATTTGGCTTCTAATTTCAGAATAAAATAAATATTACAAAAGTAAAAGAAAGTCTAAAGAATTACTCCAGTTTGAGGGAGACTAAAGAGACATGAAAAATTAATAATAAAGTGACCTTTATTGAAGAAAATTATATGCTCTAAGGACATTGGTGAAACAATTTTAAAACCTTGACTATATATAATGTATATAATAATACTATTTCAATAATGAATGTCAAAAACTACATAATGTTATAAAAGTTATGTGAAAGAGTATCTTATTCTTAGAAGACACATGGGAAATATTATTTTCATAATTTTATTGAAGAACAAATAAGAATGAGACAGTTTCAAATCAAATTAGCGGGACAGATTCAATAATTAATACATTGCATATAGTTTTCTTAGTGGTTATTTGTTGTACAAGGTGCAGACATGATATTCTATTTACAAACACTATTAGAGATCCCTCTATTCATTGAATTATGAGAATGTAGCTGTATGCCTATCTTTTTAAAAGCTGATTTATAGTGCAGTTTCAATAATTAATACTTTTTATATTGTTGTCTTCCTAGTGGTTATCCATAGTACAAAAAGCAGACAGGATATCCTGTCCAAATGCTATTAGTGCAAACCTTTATTCTCATAGAATTACATGAAAGTAGCTGGATATTTATCATAACTGTTCTGTATATACAGATACAGAATGGCCCTTCCTTTGTATCCCCTTTGTTTTGTTTAGTCCTGTCAGAGATGGGTATTCTATTGGCATTTAAATACTATATGTACTTGAGTTCAGCAAAATTCTTCAAAACAGTCTAGCAGTCCAAAATAGTAATTGGTTATCCACAGAAGTTGTTGACTAGAGTCATTTACAGCTCCGCATAATATTATGGCTTTACTTTATATACCTTGTTATTATACTTTTCTGCTGGATGGTTAAGACCAAGATAAAGCAAGACATATATAACAAGAAATGTAGCTTTTGCATCTGATTAGGCCAGTTAGGTCCCCTAAGGGTTTATCTTGTAATCCTGGACCTCACTCTGTAGATCCTTTGTCTGTGTCAGCCATGTGGATGAGTCATGGCCATTGCTTGACCAGTTTGCTCTCTGTGAGAACCTGAGAGAAAATTTTCTCTGTATGCGACTCTCCCCAGACACACTATAGATCATCAGTCGCCTTCCTCTGTGGCCCCATAATCTCCTTGATCAGAAAATTTGGGGCACAACTGAGATCCATGATGTTACAGTACAGGTTCTCCTATGTCCTGAGTCTTCGCTGACTTTGAAAGACTAGGGCCAAAATGTTGGCTGGCCTTGTGGCTCTTCTTTTTCTTTAATTTTTGATCTGCAAACTTAGGTTGTTAACCATCCAGAAGAGAAGCTGATTATTACCCTGCAACATATGCAGTTCTGTTTACCCTAGCTATCTGTCTAAATATCAAATATCTTAGGCATAACGTGGAACACATATTTTCCATCAAGTATTGATGTATCAAATTTTAAGTCCTTACAGAATATGAGGAAAAAAATTAAATAATAGTACTATACCCATATTATTACACAGAAATTTAGAAATCTAACCATATATAGCATTTTAGCAGAACAGTCCTGTAACATTTTTTTCCTTGTGTCTTTTTATTTCCTCTTTTATTAACCCCCCAAAAAAACTTTTACTTGTGTGACAGTATGGTAATAATTAGCAGACCACAATGGCAGGTATTCCAAGCGTGACCCTTCTATTACACATTGCTATCTTCAGTGCAGTTGCTTGGTTTACAGATATCATTATATATAGATAGCTGGTTTGATAATCCTACCGTTTAACTGCTACTTTCAAAAACCTACTGATATTACTCAGGATCTTTACCTTGCCCATCTTGTGTGTACAAGTGTATGGCTTTGTCCTGTCCTGGTTCCCAGCTATTCTGCTTACCCTGTCCTCGTTGTCCAATCCTCAAGTTCTCACTTTCCTTTTAGTTATACCTTTCTATTTGTATTTCTTCTTTTCATTTCTTATACTGGGGAGACTATGCAATACTTGCACATCTGGGTCTCGTTTATTTCACTTATGAGTATATCTTCAAGTGGCATCTACATAAACATGAATGCTTCCAGTTTATAATTCTTTATAGCTGAGTAATACTCAGATGTGGTATAAAAATACCACATCTTTTTCAACCATTCCTCATGTGATGGGCATCTTGATTGTTTCCAAGATTTGGCTATCACTACTTGTGCTGCTATAAACATAGGTACACAGATATCACTATGATATGTTTTTGGTTCCTCCAGGAAAATTCCCAGTAGGGGGATAACTGGCTTGAATGGAATTTCCAGTCCTAATCTTTTAAGTAGTCTCTGCCATAATGGTTGCACCATTCTACATTCCCACTAGCAGTGGAGAAGTGTTCCCTTTTCCCCACATCCTCTCCAATATTTGTTGTTGGTTGATTTATTTATGATAGTCATTCTTTCTGGAGTGAGATGGTATCTCAGTGTTGTTTTAACTTGCACTTCATGGATAGAGAATTTTTTCAGATGTTTGTTTACTTCTTTAATTTCGTCCTCTGAGAAGTGTGTATGTATCTCAGATGCCCATTTCTTCATTGGGTCTTTAAATTTGAGGACCCTAATGTAACTTAGTTCTTTATACATTGTAAAGAGCAGACTTTTGTCTGAGTGCTTATTACTTAGGAGTGTTTTTGGAATTTGTGAGTTGTCTTTTCATTTTGTTGATAATTTTTTGACATGCAAAGCTTTCTCAATAAGAGTTGGTCCCAGTTGTTAATTCTTTCAAGTGTTTCCTATGTGAATAAATATTTGTTCATGAACTCATTGCCTACCCTTATGTCTTCAGGAGTTCTTCCTACTTTCTCTTCCAGGAGACTGATGTTTCTGTTTTAATGTTTAGATCTTTAATCCATTTTGACTTTAGCTCAGTGCATGGTGATAGAGCTGGGCCAAGTTTTAGTTTTCGGCATGTAGAAAGCCATATTTTCCAGCACCATTTGTTAAAGAGGCTACCTTTCTTCCAGTGAGCTTGTTTAGCCCCTTTGTCAAAGATCAGATGGCTGAGTTTGTTCTTAGAGGCCTCTGCAGCTTTTAATCTAGACATGGTAAAATTTTGAGGGGTACAAATATTATGTCTCTTACAAATGATACAGCAGGAATAGTAATTATGAATTAGACTAATTTATTCTGGCAATTTGCATTCTTTCAAAATAAAAATTAGGGCAAGAAGGGATGAAATGATAATAGGAGAATCAGATGATAAGTGAATCAAATTGTATCATCTACAGGTGCAAGTTTCCCGTAATAAATCTAATTATTATGTATACCTAAAATATACCAAGAATTTCAACTAATTAAAATATAAATAAAAGTTTAAAGTGGTAAAAATGAGCAGAGAAACTAAGGAAGCTCTTGTATATATACATTGGGAAGCATAAACAAAAATGTGCACATTTAGCTGGTTAAAGCAATGCACAAGCATAATTCCAGCCACGCAGGAGCCTAAGACAGGGGGATGGTAATTTGAAGCCAGACCAGTCACTTTAATGAGATCTTTACTGAAAATAAAAAAGGAAGAAGTGCTGCAGCTATAGCTCAGTGTTAAAGTTTCCTTGGGTTCCCTATTACAAAAAAAAAAAAAAAAAAAAAAAAAAATGACTACAAGTTTATAGCACCGAATATGCCCTTTGTATTAAAATCAGTTGAAATAACAAAAATGCTCTTCACAGTAAATTTGATAGATCAATTATATATGTGTACAATGAGAATACCACAGAATAGTACGAATGAATCAATGAAAATTACATATCACAACGTGGATGAAATGCCAGTGCATACTAAAATATGAAGCAAGTTGCAAAGGACACTATATTTTGTGATTTTATTTACTGAGAATTTAGAAGCACGGAAAGCTGAACATAACTCAGAAAAAACTAAGAAAAACTTCTAAAATGTCATTTGCATAATATAATTATCTATCATTTGAAAACTTAATGTCAATTTGACTGAAAATCTTGTTGCCTTTTATTAGTCATGTTCTTATTAACTTGTTAGAGGACTGTGCATACAAAACTTCAGGCATTATAATATGAGCACATTTGAGGTCATTATTATTATTAATTTAATATTTGAAGCCATTCTATTGTTATAATTTATGAGTCTTAGGAAAACTAGTCAGCCCCTCACAGTAGATGTTCTCAAACTGTAAAGGGATGCCTCAAACCATAAATATATTTTTGATATATACATATCTATAACAATATTTAATTAACAAATTAAGTACACTAAGAGATTAACAATAGTGAACTATAGAACAATTATATTAACATAAAATAGAAGTTAAGGTAAATACATCCCACAAAGTCAAGTTAAGTGATATTTTCAGACCACACTTGATCACAAGTAACTGAAACAATGGAAAAGAAAATATATAGATGACAAAACAGGAACTAGGACATATAAAGTCATGTTGGAATTTTCTCCCTAGGATCCCTAATTTTTGTGTATTCAGCTTGAGTCAGCACACTGCTCTTCTAGCACTGTGAGGAGGTCAAGAGGCCCCAAACCACATAATATTGGAACCATTTTAAAGAATTTAGCTATTAAACTCTGGAAAAGAATAAAGGAAGTAGCACCAGCCAAATAGTTCAGCGGATTAAAGTGCCTGCAAACAGGCTCAGGGGTTTAAAGCTCAATCCCCAGCCCTGTGTGTCAGCCCTGCCCCTGGGGGCATGCTGAGATGGCAATTGAGATGGCATGGTGGAACAGGCCTGTAATCTCAGCTGTTGGGAGGCTATAAACAGGTGAATCAGTATGAGTCCAATCTAGTAGTGAGACCCTGAACACCCTATAGACCCGTCCCTAAAATACAAAAAAAAAAAAAAAAAAAAAAAAGAATAAAGGAAAGAAGGCATATTTGATTACTGAAATATCTGAAGTTGTCACATGGAAGGAAGCTACTCTTCGCTTTGTATGTGCGTAGGGTGCTGATGGTTGAACTCAGAGACTTCATAATGAGCTATATCCCCAGCTCTTGCTAATTTTTCAAATTTCTCAGGCTGGTTAAAAAGCTTTCAGTCCTCCTGCCTCAACCTCTAAGATTGCTGTGATACAGGCAGCCACCACTACACCTGTATATATGTCTTGCTCTTTATGATCCCTGTAGACAGAATCAGAGTCTAGCAGGGAAAGAGAAGAGGCCAGATTTGATCAATTTATGAGAGATCCACTCAGAAATACAAATGGCCAGGCTCACAGAAATTGAATCATATACTTCAAGAAGCATCCTAAAAGTGGTTATAAACACAAAGGGATAGAATCAGGGAATAAAATGATTAACTTCTCATGGTTCTGACAATCTGGGTTTGTGAAGATTCTGGGTGAGGGAGAACATGTGGAGTTGGTAGTCATGAGACTTGGTCATTGTCTTTCTTTGTCCCTTAAAATTAACAACCACAATTTAGGGATTTAATGTCTTGTCTTCTAATTAGAAAAGAGTATGAGGAAGAGTACATGGTAATTTTCCTTTCTGGATAGAAACAATAAGTCCATACAAGATTAGTTTGATACTGATTCCAACCTTATCTTAGGACAACCTAATTTAATAACAGTGGGAATCTGATGTAGGCCAACACTTTTTTGAGGATTTTCCTCTAGCAAACAATTCAAGTATCATGTATGCATCACTAGCTAAAGACAAGTTTTTCTGTTTGTTTGGTGTTTTGTTTTATTTTGTTTTTGGAGGTACCAGGGATTGAACTCAGGATCTTGTGCTTGCCGAGCTAGCACTTATTCCACTGAGTGTCTCCCAGCCCCCAAAAACAGGTTTAATGAGAGATAAAGATTGCATGGGAACTATGTTTCATTTTCCAGGAGAATTAATTTGCCTTTGAGAAGATTTACTCTTTTTTTTTTTTCCATCTTTTTGAGGCAGGGTCTCACTATGCAGTTCAGGCTGGCCTTAAGCTCACTTTGTAGCTCAGGCTGGTCTCAAACTCACAACAATCCTCCTGCCTCAGCCTCCCGAGTGCTGGGATTACAGGCCTGCGCCACCATGCCCAGTGAGAAGATTTACTCTTGCAAGTATAGCATTATGCTTGTCTTGTTTATTGGTATACACCTAGAAAAAAAAATCCCCCAAGTGTTTTCATCTTTATAAATTCACTGTTCCATATATAACAAATAAAATTAATCATAAAACTACTGCTTATATTCTGAGTCTTTGATATGGATATGCAGGATAGCTTACAGAATCTTTGTTATTGCAGGAACCAAGAGAGTCAGCTGTGTTTGTTTTATTATTATAAAGTTTACAGAGGATGGAAAACTTTTTTTTGGTACTGATACCCAGAGTGAAGAACAAGAAAGATGCTTCATTTCCTTTGGTACTGTTTTTATATCTGTATTAGGAACATAGTCACTCATATCTACTTTTCAACATTATGGGAGTTTTTACCAATTTTTGATGAGGAAATCATCAGTTAATGTCCTGTCAAAAAATAGAATTCTACTCAGATAAGTAAATGAGGAGATTTTAATAAAAACTACTCACAGATATGAAGATAGGGTTAAAGGAAGCAAGGAGGTTTGAAGCACATGCAGAGGAGCCATAACTGGGCATTGTTATCAACTCTAGTTTTAAGGAACAGAGGGAATCTCTTGGTATGAGGACCAGGGATATTTGGAGCCATGCAGGAAGAGAGACACAGCAGACACTGTAGTCATGTAGAGATTCAACCTCAGCCAGAACTAAGACATGGAGCAGAGTGGAACAAGGAAGACTGACTGCAACCTATCTTCACATCCTATGTCCTCATTCTGGTAAATCCTTGTAATGAAGTCAATATAGTAAACTTAGTATTGGATTGGCATTGTTTACTAAAAGGCTATTTCTTACTTTTCATTTCTGATTTATTTCCATGGTATCATACTTTCAAATGGATATGGTCCACAAATGTTTGGTGATGATCACCTAACCTGAAGGTAATAGTCTGTATGTCACTTGAAGACAGAAATACATTGGGCATTACTTAGGGGAATTTCATTTTCACCCAAGAATTAAGTCAGTCCATGCTATATGTTGCTGAAGGAATAAATTATCTTAGGTTGTATGGATCATATATACTAGAAAAATATCCAGCATCACACCCAGTGTAGATGAAAAAATTGATACACATGCAGGTAAAGAAATTGGCCTATGTAGTCAAGTGTGTTAATGTGTGCCTCTACTGAGCATTTGCATATGCATATAATTGTGCTAAAGTATTCATTTTCTACTTCCCAGACACGTTACCCTACTCTGCCTAATTTGTGTCTTAAGACATTGAACTATATGAATTAAAACAGTGAATTTCCTTGACCTTTGACATACGATTGGGTTCAAACAAAGGGAGGAGCCTGAGCAGAAGATCACTGGACAGCAAATTAGGAAACTCAGAAGTTATTCTTCTGAGTCTCTTTATAGAATCACTATGGCTGGCCACATCATCACCTGAAAATCATCGTTTTTATCAATCCATCTCTGTTTCTGTCCAGCTTCCAGTTACTGCTTTCTTCTCTGTTCCCTTCAGTGGTGATAGCACCTCGCTTTGACTATCTCCTGGGCTATTCAGATAACCTTGTGATTTCCCTGTACCCTATTTGTATTTTGTAAATTGTACATTTATTAAACTTTTTTCTGAATACCCAACATGAGCATGCCATCTGATTCCAGCGGGGACATTTACTGATACAATATGCCCTGAAAACTCACAAAGATTAATAATGTTTTTCCAGTCTACTGAAACATTCTAGGCTTTAAGAATTCATACTTTCTTGGTAATAATTTAGCTCTTGGTTATAGTATTTGTAGATCCAAATAGCATCTGCCTATAGTAACACTCAACAACTGTTGGGAAAAATTGAATTGAGTTAAAATACAGAACAGCTATTCCTAGGCTATGATCTTGAATGAATAAGATAAACATTATCTTAATCATGACAGGAAATTCACATGATCTTAAATATTTGGGATCTTAACTTGGTGAAGATGATACCCATCTTAATGTCGTCTTTGTGCAGAAAAAAATGGTGGTTAAGAATATTATATATCTTGCTATGTAATTACATTAATCAGAGAATGACTCTTCTGCTGGTTCCTTTCCTGTTGCCATGGTAGTGACCACGTTTGCAAGTAGAGATCACACATAGAACCCATTTTTAATTATGCATGTAGCACTATATTTCAGAGAATACAATAAATACGGAGGTCATGGAGTGCATGGAAAAAAAGATACGATGAAATAGATTGGCTCTCCAATTTTTCTATCTCTTGGCTGTTCCCAAACCCTTTATTAGTGTGTTCTGACTCCTTTTTTACCCTTTTTCTTTCAGTGCAGCAAAAGGCTTTTATAGCCACCCACCAAATTTTAATGCTCCGTTCCTGCTATGACCCAAAACTGATCCTGAAGGAAAGTCAGAGTAAATTAAGTCCTGTCATAAAAAAATATAGTGGAATGAAAGTGTATCATGACAATTTTCTAAAATAACTGACACCAAGGCTTGCCTTTTCTCATATCATGGCAAAGCATCAAGGTCTTCCTTTCTAAGTACTCTTTACATTACTAAGAATTTTATTTATACTCAAATGCCTTGTGTTGTATGCATTATACATAATAGCTTTTGACATTCAGAAGACTATCACTAAGATTTACTAATTATTGCAAATTTAAAAATTTAGCCAGAAAAAAAAAATCACATTAAGACTAAAACAAATTTTCCAGTCAAAGGCTTTTCTACAATTTAAGACCCAGCAATGTTTTCTCTTTTTCTTCTCTACTTTCCAGACAGTATTTAATTAATACATTCTTTAGAGGAATAAAATATGATCTTTACTTAATTCCATTAAGCCTAAGAGCTACATGCTAATTCTATCTACTTAAAAAATTTTACTTCAAATGATTTCAGGTGTTAATTACTTATTCTGGCATAATTTTTGACCAGCACAAATTAATCTTATTTTGGTAATACATTTTTAGTGTACAACAGTATATTTCATTTTGCTTTCTTTTGATGTTTACCTCCCCAATGTCATTCACTTGTTTATATATCCATTCTATGACCAATTGTTTCTTACTATGGGTGCAAAAATTTCTCACACTGAAAGGATATAAAATCAGAGAGTTGTAATACTGCAGAAGCAGTCTAGTGAACGATATAGATTTTTTTTAAATTGGTAGAATGTATGCTCTATAAAAGCCTAGTGGAAATCGCTTATCTCTGATCCTTATGCTTGCTCATCTTCCAATAGCCTTGTGAAGCAAATGAGCAAATCATGCACATGGCTTCTTGAGGCCTAAGCTTTAAACTAGGTCATGATAAATCTAAATGCATCCAGGCAAGCCACAAGGCTTAGACCTAAGAGGTCAGGACAAAGGCTGCACTTCTTGTTGTCAGAAGAAACAAAGTAAGGTCTCTTCTAGAAGTGGATGCAGGGAGAACTGTAAGATTAGTACCATTTTTGTAATTGACATAGAAGGCAAATAATACAAAGATCCATTGTAAGTGGATTCAGAAAAAGCTGAAAGCACTCTTGCAAGATGAACAGTATTTTTCTATAATAATATGGATTATAAAGTAAATAAAAAACTTAGTTTGCCAGTGTAAAACAAGAATTCCAAAACCTATAATTCAGTAATAGCCCTGAGACTGGTATTCCCTTGGGACAACATTCATTTATCTACATCTCTAAAAAAATAATGTTTCTTTTCTGAGCGTTAGCTAACTTTAAACTGTGAGTAGCATCAATTCAGATTTTATATTCTCACTGCCACTCCAGTAATTAAGTAATATCAACTTTCAAAAGTTCCTGTAGATCTTCCTCGATCCTGCCCATGCCTGTCCAGCCCCGGAGAATGGCCTCCGGGATCCCGGCCCAAGCTCTCCCAGTGAGTGGGAATTTGCATGACTCACCAAGCTTCCAATATCAGTGAGTGTGTGGTGAGTCTGACGGAGAGCCTTTGGCTTCTTCCCATGCATGCTACCCGGATCCCTGCCCCCAATCCCTCCAAGCCAGTGACTGGCCTGAAACCTCAGGACCCACGCACCAGCACATTCCCGAATCCCCTGCCCTAAAGCCCGCTGACTGAGTGGGAATTTACCAGACTCCCTGAACATCAAAGTTCAGTGAGTGTAGAACTCCAGGCCCACGGCCCCACAGAAGCATTTCCCAGCAATTGCCGGCCTCAGTCCATGGCCCCAGACTGAGTGCAGGTCGGCCTGGAGTAAGAACTCCAAGGTCTCTTCTAGAAGAGGATGCAGGGAGAACTGTAAGATTAGTACCATTTTTGTAATTGACATAGAAGGCAAATAATACAAAGATCCATTGTAAATGGATTCAGAAAAAGATGAAAGCACTCTTGCAAGATGAACAGTATTTTGCAGGTCGAGTGCAGGTCAGCCTGGAATAAGAACTCCAAGCCTGCCACACAGGAGGGACATTTCTCAGTGATCCTTGGTCCCACCCCATGGCCTAAAACCCAGCGCAGTCTGGCCGATGAGTGAGGGATCCAGGCCCGCTGCACCGGAGAGATCTTTCCAAGACTTCTCAGGTTCTGGCCTAAAGACCCGAACCCAGCACAGGATGGCTGACCCAGTACAGCACACTTGGTGAATAAAATCATACACTATTCTTTTGTGAGCCCAGAAGACTCACCCAAGGCCAGGCCCACCAACACAGAGAGCGACATGCTTCACACAGGAGGGCTGACTCCGGCAATATTCTGGATCCTCGCCCCAAAGCCAGCTAAGACGGGGAAGTTTCATTACTTGCTCTGCATACCAGTTCGGCACATGCTCACCTAAACAGGGAACCAACAGAGGGGAACCAAAGGAGCTTCAGCAAAAAGGAACTGAACACAACAGCTAGATTCAGGATAGGCATACCTGCATAATCTCAAACTTAATAGACTGGCACCGGAATCTCATAACAAGCTAAGGTTATAGCTGCACCAAAGCTCTACACCAAAGGTCAAAGATCAGTGCTATACAAAATGACAAAGACAAGGGGAAAAATGCAATCCCAGACCTCGAGTCCATCAGGAAAGGCAGAGGACACTAGCTCAGCTGCAACGAATGAAGTAACAGATACAGCAGCAAAGGAACAACAGCAGAAAGCTATAGAGGAAATAA
>PVKA01017253.1:0-46177 GCA_004027165.1 Ctenomys sociabilis
AAAAAAAAAAAAAAAAAAAAAAAAAAAGAATGCATGAGATCCTGTATCATTCCATTCATTCATTCATTCATTCATTCATTCATTCATTCATTCAGTCAGTCAGTCAGTCAGTCAGTCAGTCAGTCATTTCAGTCATTCATTTTATAAATATTCTGTGCCAAGAATTGTTCTAGGTACAAAGACTCTGTTCTCATGGCTTTTACATTTTGATTCTGGTTGTATATTCTGATAGCAAAACACTGTTACTTTAGAAAATAGCTGTAGAATCAAGTGCTCACATACCATTCCTTCAAGACACATGTACGGCACACACACATATACATTTGGCCTGTGAATTTCCAGACTTTTGACCTTAGTGGCCAGATTCAAGTAGATTAGGAGGATATGAGAGAGTGAGAGGAAATCTGGTTGCAAGGGGAGTCAGGGGTGAGCCTGTGAGTTCTGAGGAACATCTTAGACCAGAACAAATCTGAAAGCAGTTCAGCTCTAGCTCGGTCCTTCTTCCATAGCAGATGTTGTTGAATCCTATCTTTCCATGTGGAATTGGAAAAGAAATTGTTCTCTTTCCTTCACAAATAAATAAGGGCTCTGAATCATGCTCACTTTTTTCTTTTCTTTTCTTTTCTTTTCTTTTCTTTTCTTTTCTTTTTTTTTGTGGAATTGGGGATTGAACTCAGGCCCTTGCACTTGCCAGGAAGTGCTTATTCTACTGAGCCATCTCCCTGGCCCCATGTTCAATTTTGGTCGGTGAAGTCTCAGACTTTTGATTTAATGGTCAAGTTCAAAGAAGAGGAACATCAAAATTAAACAATGATACCTGATTCATCCTCCTACATGTGGAAAACTACTTGTAATTTGATCATTGAGTTATTGTCTTACCTGCTTAGGATATTTAACTAGATTTGAGACTGTATGAATGTGTGGCGAGTCTACTTGTGGACCCAGAGGAGAGACGCAAGTCCCTGTTGAAGACTTTGGTGTCGGTAGCTATTCTGGCAGCTCTTCCCTTTATGAGGAGTCCTTTATGTGTTGCTCTTTTCAACTGGAGAGACTGTACATATTTAAGGTGGACATTAACTTGATTATATGAACCCAGGCCAGCCTTAGAAGGTGTCCCAGCGCTGGCTGTGACTTCCAGAGCACCCTACCCATTCCAGTGACAGCCTGAATCATCGCAAGGATCCCACACTCCCCTCTCCTTGGGAGAGAAGATGCATTTGCCTGTCGTGGAGGACTGACAAGGTGTCTTTCCTCTGAGAGCTTTCCTTATCTGTCCTTACTTTAATACTTTAAACAAACAACAGAACTATTTACCAACTTTCATCCCTGACCTCATAAGTCTAACTGTGGTCTTCATAGAAATGAACACACATTTACAAGGTTCCCAATGTTTGTGTGGCATTCACCGGCAGCCCCTCTGGGAGACTAACCCCTAAGGCAGGCAGAAGCAGAGGGCCGAGGTAGTGAGACTGCATGGAGGGTGGAGAGGCTCAGGGTCGATTTCTTCAGTGTGACCACAGCTGAGTGACTCTGACTCTCTAGGCTCAGCATCAGGTCTTAGGTCAAACTTCATGGGATGTTATGCTAGGCATCTTTATTAGCATCTGATTTAGGCTCCAAATGTGTATTACTTAACCAGCTCATTTTTCTAGCATCACTATGTGAAAACTTTAACAGACCCATCCAGAAATAAACTAGAATTTAATAGCACAAAAGTCGATTATGCTTTTGGCTTTTGTTTTTCATATTCTGAAAGCCAGGTCAATTTTATTTGGTTCCTGGTACAGGATTTTGCTTATGGAGCAGCTTGTTAAAATGTAATCACAAAGTGTAAAAGTAGAAGAAAAGAGCTACTACTGTAGAGTGAGTTAAGGTTTTACACATTTCTGTGGCCTCTCTGTCACCCTGGGCCAACATATATTTAATTAGATAAATGCAAGTACAATAGGAAAGGAGTATGGTGTATCCCTGCAGTAAATGATTTCTATTTTACCAATAGGAATAATTTATTTAAAAAGAAAAATCTTGCAATTCACCTTGTTGAAGCTAAGGCCAGGCTATAGGATTCTGGATATTGCTTTCTTTCTGCCAATTGTCTAGGACATTTACTTATAAAATTTAGTACTACTTCATGGACTTTAACTTAATTCAATATAAATAGCAACTGGCAATAATAATAATAATGATCGGAATGCTTAGTGTGTGCTAGGCATTGTATGGAATGCTTTGTGGACCAGAACAGGTAGGGCAGGTGGGTGTCATCATAACCCTATTTTACAGGTAAGGAGACCTAAGTGCAGAGAGGTTAACTGTGCAGCTGCACCAGAACCGCAGCTAGGCAGCTGGAGACACAGAAATTAATTAGACACTCCCTGCTGGTCACAAACGTCCGGTTTAGTGATCTGAGTCAGACATGTAACCTATAGGAACATCTAGCATCACCCACTAATTTCAGATATTTATGCGCAATACAATAATAAAAATAAAAAGACGAATCAGAGGAAATGGCTGTAACAAATGCTGCAGGTGTTCAGTACCCACAATGCATGAAGATTAGATTAGAAACAGATGAGACTGTGTGAACTCACTCTATGAACTGTAGGCAGGAGAGAATGTGAGAGGTTATAATCTTACTCCAGCATCATCTCATTAGCATCAACAGGCAGCTGCATACTTATGATTTCATTAATAGCAAGACCTGTTTAAGAGCTGCCTGCAAATTCAGTTTTTCTTTCCCCTTCAGGTTATTTGAAAATAAAAATGAAAATGAATTTAGTGTGTTGTAAAATGTATTTCTTGCAAATTAATATTGCCTCAATGAAGGAAAATATCACAAAGCAATGAATTGCATGGTTTTAGGGGAATGCAAGATACAATTAATTATGTCCATGTATCCTCATTCATTGTCCTGAGAAAGCAAGCTGTTCCAAACCTCAGAGTGCCCCTCCTGGACCTGCTGTTATAAGCATTTGTTGCTGAATCTCTATGAAGCTACTCTCATCCAAAGAAATGAGGATTATGAAGATAATGAGGTACAAGCAGCAGGTGCCTAGAGCCCTTAGGTACTCTTATAAGACATAATTAAACTTGATCATAAAGCTCAATGCAGAGCAATTGTCCTTGAGTTTACGGAGAAATTGTTGAGTTTAAAGAGGGTCAAATGTAGATAAGATTAGAACTGAGGATGTCTGGAGTCCTAGGGATGAGGCTGAACCTCAGCACAGGTTGGTGAGTTCTTTTGGAATGAAGCCACCATGCCATCCACCTTGGAAATTCACCCATGTGGAAGCGCTCCTCCCCAGGGGACATGCAGTCCCTTCAGGCTAAGGAGTATGGCTTTATTTGGCAAGGAAGCTTCAGGCCTGGCTTTGAAGCCACTCTCTCTCTGGTGCACACTGCCTTTATGAAGATAGCACCTTTATTTGGGGTGACTCTGTGAGGTGTAGGGGAAGGCACCCTTGAATTGCAGATTCAGAGGCATTTGAGAAGCGCCCGAGTCCTGCTTCTGCTGTGACTTTGGGGTCTAGGGCAGCGAGTCATCTCATGACTCTTGCCAGGGAAAGTCTTCAGGAATGATGGAAGTTTTGAGAACTGTTGTCTCAACATTATTTTTTGCTTTTAGAGTATAAATCCCCAGTATCCATGCCCTCTTCATCCTACTTATCATTTTGACATCTAGAGAAGTGTGAGGTATGATAAAGAAGTACAGTGAATATTCAAATTTTAATTTTTTAGTAGTAAAAAATGCATTGTTACAAGTCCTCAAAATCCTGCCTTTTCTTTGTGCACACTTCTCCTACCCTCCCTGCCACTTCCTGCAGCGGCTCTGGAGTCTTCTTTTCTGGGAGTCTTTAGTTGTGTTGTCCCAACTGCCTCAATGTCCTGAATTAATTCAAAATATTGATTTTTTATGGTCATTCTGACTTTAGGGAGGATCCAGAAGTCACACAGTGCCAACTCCAGTGACTAAGGTGGCCGAGGACACAGCGTCATGTTTTTATGAGCCTGCCTTTCTGTTGATAGCACTTGGCAGCAGCACTCGTCATATTTTTGGTAATAGTTTGCAAAGTCACTCAGGAAAGAGGGCTTTCAGAACTTCTAAGGAAGGTGGCAAGAACAATGGGACAAGTATGTGCAAAACGAGGGGGAGGATTTTGAGACACATTCTTGCCAATATCTTTTACTGTAAATTTTTTTAAATTTAAATACCATATCTGTCAATCACATCTTGTACTTTTTTTCCCCTTCTTTCTTCTTCCTCCCTCTTCTTTTTCTTCTCTTCCTTGCATTACCCAGAGCTTCAGAAGAGCTTATCAGGCCCCTGCAGCATTGTAAGGGGTGAGAATAAGACACGGTGGGTCACGGAGCCTGCGGGAAGCACTGTTGCTGCACAGCCTGCTCATGGTGGCACTTGGGTCTCATTCTGCAGGGTGCTGTTCTGGCTCACTGCCATCAACCTTGCCTCTGAGCTTCTACCAGGCCTGATGTAGAGTCATGGTAGACCAGGGGCAGCTTCACCTATTCTCCCTTTCTGCTTCCCACCTCCACCATTGGCAGATAGCCAGTGCGATGTTTAAAGAAGGCAGGAAGCTTGAGGCGGAAAGACAAAGGCTTCATTCCCAGAATGCATAATGACCCACTCATGATTTACCACCGAGCTGGGTGTGCACATACCCATGAACCCATCTGTCACGCACACACCACTGTAAATGCACTTGTATGTTTTGTTGCTTAGGTCAGTTTCTACATCCTGCCATGCCAGAAAAGTAGATTTTTTCAGTATTTGAACTTTGCTTGGAATGCACCAACTGCTTATGTGAGTTGAATATTTATTGTCTTTCTGCTACTTGGGCCTGAAGCACAAATACTGAGTAATTCCTGGAAGGCTCAAAGTCAAGGTTCCTATTAGTGGATTTTTACTGACTGCAGGTCTAAGTCCTTTGAAATTGGTCACTAGGTAAGAACACATTTATAGTTACAGGTCCTTTTGGTCTTTGTCTTTCAGTTTTCTGCCCCCATTTCCATGTCTTGGTTCCTGAAACACCTCCACCTAACACTCCCTCTGTCTGCCTTCTTCCTTTAAACACAAGACACATCCACACTTGCACAGCTGATTTGTAGTTTAGTGTGCTTGCTCATTGCAAATGTGTGTTTCTGGTTTCACACTCTGATTTCCAAGTGTTATTTGGAAAACTACATAATGTGTGAGAGATTTGGAGCCATTTAGGATACAGGGGATTTGTTTGGGGCAACAGAAAGAATACCATCTTGTTCTTCCAGGCACATACTTCAGAGTGTATATGCATTGCCATTGAAGCAGTGTGGCCCTGGAGTTTCACCTTAGCATGGGAACTGGAGCTCTCCCTTTAACTACAGTCATGCTCTGTTGTTTGTGCTTTCTTTTGCTGGATCTTTCTACTGAACTGCAGGTGAGCATCATCTAGATGAAGAGCAGTCTTTAACTCTGTCTTGAATGCCAGGATTGGGTCCTCTATGTGATGTGTTGTGCTGGAAATCATACCCAGAGATTCATACATCTTTGGCAAATGTTCTACTGCTGAGATCCATTCTTGATGTTGGGTCCTGATTAGCAGAATTTTCTGGCTTTTCTTGAATTTATAGACTAAAAGGCTTTCCTAGGGAGCCTCCAAGTGGTGGTGGCCATCCATGTCCAAATTAACCTTCCTCTTCACTTGCTTGGAAATGATCTTCTTTGCTTAAGACATAAGTGACTACAAGACAGCTAACAAGGTCCATCCTCTCTTTGCAAGACATGGACTTTAAGGGGCTGGAACATGTGGGGATAATGAGGCCCAGTAAAGAAATTTTACTTTTGGGTAGTTGGGGGATGTGACGGGATTATCACTCCTGGAGAGAAAGTTTGATTTACACATGACTTCCCAGGCCCTTGCAGTGCAAGGGTTCTGTTCTGCTAACTTATCCTGCATTTGGAGGAAACCATGGTCTCAAGCAGTGAAGCTAATATGCTGAAAAGTTGATTTATATGAATCAGTGGCTGGTTGTCTGGGTTAATGCCTACAAATTCTGTGCTTGTTTTGTGCTCAGAGTGGCTATCTACATACAGAAAGAATGCCCACAACCTGACATTCTTTAAGTTCCTGACCTATTTTTGCTTTCAGTACATATTCCTGGCCTACACTCGCTAGTGTAAATCAAACAGTTTCACACCTTCAGGTTCACAAAAGTCATAAGCAATTGTGCCTCCCAGAGTTAGAAGCGTATTAGGCTCCGCATGGTAAGATGTGGGCATGTCGACTTCACAGACACTGCAGCATCGGAACTGTTGTGACTGTTGGGCTGAATTTTCATTACAGTCCTAGATTCGCAGGTGCAAGCTACTCAAGAGCCTGAGCACAAACTGTGTGGGGACGCATTAGTGTTATACACGGATTCAACATGGACTTGATATCTCCAACATTAGACACATGCTTATACAGTAGCTTTCAGTGTACACAAATGGTCAGAAGCATTTGCTATTTGTCCCCACAGGTGGTGCCTGGAGCACTCAGCTCCCTCAGCTGTACTAGTAATTCACAGCATCAGGAAACTCAGAGGGACATTGGTTGCTTGGGACTTCTTTTCTCCTTATTTAACCTCTCTTTTTGGTGGGAATTAGATCAAGGAGACCAACAACTTCTTCGGATAACTCACTATTGTTGTGGAACGCTGGACTGTGTTGGATTGTGTCGTTGAGTCCAGGCACCTAAATTGGTTGAATGACAATGGAGTGCCCATCTCTGACAGGTGTAGACAAAGGAAGGGATATAGAAAGGAAGAATCATGATATGTGTGTGTATAGACAGTACAGTTGAGATAGATAACGCCATGCTTCTACATAATCCTATGAGAGGCAAGATTTGTCCTAATGGTGGTTGGATAGGATATTATGTCGGCTTCAACTACTATGGACAACCACTAGGAAAATAACAAAGTAGAAAGTATTAATTATAGAATCTTTGATGTAATTCAGGTATGAAAAATAAGATACGCAAACAGTTACACTCTCTTAATTTACTGATATGAGGCATACGGTATAATAATGTCTGTAAGTATAATATCATGTATGCACCTTCTATGATACCAAAACATTATGAAAACAGTTTGCAATGTATTAAGTTTATCAAATCCATCTTGTCAAGGTATCTTAAAACTGTCTCATTGATATTTGTGCTTCAATAAAACAAAAATAAAAAATGAAAACAACAAAACAAAACAAAAAAACCCCCCACAAAATGTACTCAATGCTGGCCAACTAGATTGAAGTGACTGAAAGAGTGGTGAGGTTCATAAATTAATTGGAATAATTTGTATTTTTTAAAAATAGATTTCATTTTCTAGAGCAGTTTTAAATTCACGTTAAATTAAGCAGAAGATACAGAGATTTCTCATATGCCCTCTGCTCCCACATAATGCAGAGTATCCCAGTATCAGTGTCCCCTCTAGAGAGCATTTGTCGTGGTTGATGAGTTTTTATTGATGTCAGTGTCACCCAGAGTGCAGAGGTGACAGTCAAGTTCACTCTGGGTGCTCCATATCCTGCGGGCTCGGAGAAGGGTCAAATGGCATGGTTCCCCCAGTGCAGTGTTTCATGGTGTAGTTTTGTTTCTCAAGAAGACTTGGACCAGGGAGATAGCTCAGTACAATAAGCACTTGCCTGGTAAGCACAAGGTCCTGAGTTCAATCCCCAGTACCACAAAAAAAAAAAAAAAAAAAAAAAAAAAAAAAAAAAAAAAAAAAAAAAAAAAAAAAAAAAAAAAAAAAAAAAAAAAAAAAAAAAAAAAAAAAAAAAAAAAAAAAAAAAAATTTCTCTGTTGGTGAACTTGACTGGTGTATTTAAAGTGTTTTAAGTGAGTCAACAGACAGAAACCTCCTTACAAAGAGCACGATTACTCTTAGTCTGGTCTTGTCTAACTAAGTCCCTCATCACTTCCTGTTCCAGTCAGGAACCCACGTTTCCTAGTGCTTGCTTTCCCAGGAAGCACAGAAGGACATATAAGGTCATTTGGAGGACCTGTCAGGGATTTGAAATGCTAACCTACCCCCAAAATGTCTTCCCAGAAGTATTGTCCTACTGTTCACGTCGTTCCACCATTTGAGGCACTGCTTTGGATTTTTGTGGGGGGGGGGCGGGGGCAGCATGCCAGGCCTGAGGATTGAACTCCTGTCTGTACCTGCTTGCAGGCCCTTTAATCCGCTGAGCTATTTGGCCAGCCCTGCTGCTTTGGATTGAATGGAGAAGTTTCTACTTACATGTGCTCTTGCATCTATGGCAGATTTACTAATGAGGCCTTTATCAGCATCCTGGATGGGAAGGATGCGTGACAGTGTAGACTAGGGGTAAGAAGATGGGGAAAACTGGTTCACATTGTGTCCCAGTCAAAGCCATGGAGCATTCTAGAGCTTTGGAAACCAAGACCAGGCTGTGGACTCCGATGGTGCTTCTACAGCTCTCCCATTCCATACACAGAGCCCTACACACACACACACACACACACACACACACACACACACACAGAGAGAGAGAGAGAGAGAGAGAGAGAGAGAGAGAGAGAGAGAGAGAGAGAGAGAGCAGTCTTTCTTTCATGCTTTGTTATGGGCTCCCCACTAGATACATTCCCCACTTACTACCAGAGCCCCCATTTCCTCCTCCACCCATCTTCCAGGCAGTCAACCAACATGGTGCCATTCTTAGCTCCTGCATACTAGAAATTCATGCCACAAATATGCACTGTGTGTACATGTTGTATAGGCACTTTTCTAAGCAGTAGAAAAAGAGCAGAAAAATACCTCAGGCCCTTTGGGGCTAGTATTCTTTCCTGAATGGCAAATCTCCTGTGCTTTTTTCCCAGTGTATTTTTGATCCCCTGCTAAAATAATTGAAGTCAGTCTAGAGTAACAGAAGAGGAGGATATGCCCTCCCTACATGGCTACCTACAGCCTGCTGGAGCTGCCTCACATGTGGAGATGTACAGTAATATTATTTGTGTTAAATACTTTGGGCATTCTGTGTTGAAATGAAACACCTAAGTACAGCTCCCAATAAGCACGGGAGTGCAGAAGGTCTTCCAATTTCTAATTGGTACAATTTTAACCATTAAGCTTACCTATGTTGGTTATTGTTTAAAAAAATCAAATCATCCTTAAGACTAACCAGCAGCTCCACCTGCCTGTCCAGAGGTATACCAGGTGTGCTGGTAAGCTGGCTAGGAGGTGGGCAGGGGGTCCGGGAACCACGGCCTCCGAAAGCTGAGCAGTGAGGAGGGGACCTGCAGCCTCACCCATTTCCTGGGAATCTCTGGTCCCCTCCACAGACCCGTTTCCTCTTTTGCCAGAAATCACCTCGCTTTCAACAAGCTTCGGTAGTAGTGCCTGTGCATGCCATGTGGCTGGTAGCAGGCAGACAGCAGCTCCATCAGTAGATTTTGTGCAGGGCTGGAGTCAAGGGCTGGTGCTCAGCAACGGAGATGCAAACAATGCCAGGCCCTGCTCTTGGCTTTTCACTCCATAAATTCCAAATTTAACACATGATCATGTGCTATTTTGGAGGCTCAAGATTAGCCTCTTCATCCCTTAAGAACCCATTGTGCATTCAAGGGCATGACTGGCAAGATTCCTTTTGCACAGTGTCCTGCCTCTGATGCTGTATTTTTGGTAAAGTGTTTTATTGCGGTCAGGCTGGGGCACTTGGGGGGGGCAGATTTGCTATGCTCCCACCATGTTGGCACCCTCAACAGCAGGGCTTCTCAAACTTCTTGTCTTGGGACCCTGTGCATCCTCAAAAATGAGGATTCCAAACAGCAGTTGCTTTTACAGGTTGCATCTGTTGTTATTTGCAGAACGAGACGTAAAACCAGAAATTTTGAGACATATACGTACAATTTCATTTCAAAGTAATAATAACAAATGCACTACCAGTTAGCACAAGTCACATATTTTTTTTCAAACTGTGCCTTCAAAAACAAACAAAAAAATGAATAGCACTGGGGCCAGGGAGGTGGCTCAGTAGAATAAGCATTTCCCTGGCAAATGCAAGGGTCTGAGTTCAATCTCTGGTTCCGCCAAAAGAAAAAAAAAAGAAAGAAAGAAATGAGTAGCACTGTGGTATCTGTTATTGTTGTTGTTTGGACAGTATCTTGAATGCTTGGAAAGCAGCCAGAGTCTCATATTCACATTTGTTCCCTTGAATTGTTTTGGGGGCACTTAAGGCATTGCCACTGGAAGACTCTTTCATACCTGTGAGAGGACGAGGGTAAGAAAACACACAGCATTCTCCTGTGCTAGGGCAGCGCTGTCTCTGGAAGGTGCTGGGACCCCAGGAGTTCTGTGGGCCCCATTTAGAGAACCACTGACCTGTGTCACTCATTGTGGTGTGTGGCTCATTACTGTGTTCTCAAGCTGTGCTTGGGGACACAGCAGTAAGTGCTGGGACACATTTTTAGTCCTGGAGCTTACAGACTGTTGAGGGTTGAGTTCCGTATGTTGCAATTGAGGCCTCATACTGTGCATGTGACCTTATTTAGAGACTGAGTCTTTATGAAAGTAGGCCCAGTATGACTGGAGTCTTTAGCAAAGGAAATTGAAGTGTAAGACATTTAGAAAAGGTGACCCCAACTGTGCGTCCACACCTGGGTTCCCCCTCTGACCTCCAGAGCAGTTGTTTAAGTTTCTGGCCCATGGCTCCTTGTTTTGCCCACCTTGGCACACTGAAGCAAGACTGTGTCACATAAGGAGCTGCCAGAGCAGTGGGAGAAGCTCCCTTCACCACAGAGGAGACTGTTCTAATTGAGCTCTGAGAATAGGGCTGTCCACGGGGGAATGCAGCACTGAGGAGGGCATCTAAACACTGCCTCCCCCAACAGCTCTGACCATTTCGTAAGGAGAGCCGGCCTTTGTGTCACTAAGCTTCGAAACTTTCATGCTGAGCTCAGACTGCTGGTGCATGCCTGTGACCCTAGCACTCTGGGAGGCTGAGGTAGGATGATCCAAAGCTGGGACAACTTACTGACTTAGAGATACAGAAAGGGCTAGGGATGTGGCTCAGTGTGTACTTGATCTGTAGTACAACAGAGAGAAAGGGGAAGACACAGGGAGAAGGGGAAAGGAATAAATCTTCACTCTGGTGTGTAGTGAGCAGACAGGAAGCGGCCCCATAGCCTCCCTCTGCCCTCCAAGCTCCTAGACATCTGCAGCTCACCCTGCCCCACCTCAGCCCTGGAACAACAGTGACTGCAGCAGTGGACACTGTGGTGCTAGTTCTTTTTGGTGGACATAGGTCCGGTTCCCTGGTGGCTCTTCCTTGGTGATCAGTGGGGTTCAGACTCAGCGAGGCAGTTCCTGCACACACCGAATCCCCTACAGCCATCCACAATGCTGAGTGAAGAATTCCTGGAGTCCCGGGGAATGATGGAAGCTCCCCCTGTGTGAAGGCCAAGGGCGAAGGAGGCTGGCATTTTCTGTGAGGTGTGGCTTTTGCTGTACGCTCAGCATGCACATTGTACATTCTGATCTGGAAAATAATAAAACTTAAAAGATAGAAAGAGTTTTCTTTACAGAGCCTTTATGAAATGGAAAACATTAGTGCATCTCAGGAAAGGAGACAATCCCTGGGCCGTGAGCCAGGACAGCCAGATGAGGTGGCCTTGTGCTCTGAATCATCACCGGGTCCCCTGCAGGGCTCCAAGGCCACCTTGCCTGGCTCCCCTTCTGCCCTCTGCTCTCCTCCCCCGGCTCGCAGGAGCATTTCCTCCCCAGATGGGCCTACTCCTGGTGCCACACCCCAGCCCTCCTTCATCTGGGCTCAGGTCCTCCAGGAGGAATGGCCTGACCGTCACCGCCCATGCTGTTTTCCCGTCCTGCTCAGACTCCTCGCCAGCCCTACCTCCTTGTCTGCCGGTCCAGTGTGCAGAACTCAACCCGTACACCCTTCACCTGGTTCCCCAGTTACAATTGGATTCTGGGGTGGGATACTTAGCAGAGCCGGTGGGCTGCTGGGCCAACTGTTCCAGGGACCAGATTTTAAAAACAAGCTTGCAGTTTATAAATCATTGACTGATTGATTGACTTCAAAAAAATTATGTTACCTGCATTTGATAGCATACAGGAATTATCAAAACAAGTGGTGAGCTTTAATATAAAAAATGTATTTCAGTAAGAGACACATTGCCATGGATGCCCCTCAAAATATTCCCCTCATCTAGAACAAATAACGTCATCCCATTGTCCTTGTCACTTTCTGCAGAAGCCCTGAAGTCCTCTTTCCTGAGGGTGTTTAGTTACTATCCTGGCTGCCTCCCTGTCCTGAATAAATTCAAAAGGAAGAGCACAAGTCAGGGTGCTGTATCTGATAAATAAAATAGATAAAGACATAGTGACATATTTTTACAAGTCTGCCTCTCTATTAAATGCCTGTTCAGGGTAGTTAGGCTCACATCCATGTATGTTTGATAGACACTGAGGAAAGGCAAAAAGGATGGGATAAAGTGGGTTTGAAGTGAGGGGAGTATTTTGAGGAGGGTTCATGGCAATATATCTTTGTCTAGGATACATTTTGAAACCTTATGTGTTCAGTGATTTTCAATCAAACTCCTAGAGCTGAGGGAGCTATAGAAAGCCCACTGCTCATCCTGGTGGGGCAGGGTCCTGCCAGACCCCATGGCATGAGGAGGGAGTGGGTGGAAACTCATTACAGAGCAAAGAAACAGTAAGTAAGTGCCATGATCCCTCATGATCCAGGACACCCTGGATTCCATGAGCTGGACATCGGGCTTCTCACATGGCCTGGCCCAGGGCTTCCGTGGGATCCAGGCATGTGCATATCTCCTGCATGCTTTAAATCACCTCTGACTTTCTTATAATACCACACACATGTAAGTGCCATGTCAATAGTTCTTTGCCATATCATTTAGGAAAAAAAAAAAACAAGAAAAAGTCTCCCTGCCCAGTAAAGAATCACCCACCTGATGTTTTGGATTTCTTGTTGGTTGAGCCTGTGGATGTGGAACTTAAGGAGGTGTGGGGGCAGCCTGTCTGTGTTTCACTCCATGCTCATCCCCAACCACGTACACATACTCTTATTTGAAAGTGAAGTATGACTTTAGAGACATCAACAATGGTGCAAATAAAATGATTAGCTGAGAGATCTTGGCGAAATTTTGGGTTTTTATTGGATAATCACTGAAAGTGCTCTGTGACCACAGAAATACAGAGTCAGCAGTCCACTAGTTAATTAGAGTCCAGCTTGAGATGCAGGGCCAGGGACTACTGTGGGTCACCTCTGGATGGGACCTGGGAGCATGTCTGCACAGTGCAGTGCTTCAGTCCACTTGTTTTATCAGGCCAGGAGTTTAAGAGTTCAGATAAGACAGGTCATATATGGTTTTCTGGATTCCAGGAGAGGCCCCTACACTTTGTTTTAATTTTGAAATTAAGCACATATGTGTTCATAACTCATGACATACCAAGTCTACTGGATTGGGAGAGGGAAATGCAAATCACTTCCGTCTTGACCAGTTGCTTCTCTTAAGTATCCATGGCCACAGGATACCCTTGAGGCTCCAGTGCAGGTTAGAATGGTTAGCAATTTAGAACAGCACCTGGGACTCTGGGTCACCTGCGCACTGCCGCAGGTGTCTTTGTCCTGTTCATGGCCTGAGCAATGAGGCCCAGCAGCTCTGAGCTCTGAAAACTCCCTTGTCTCCCCAGAAAAGAGAGAAAGCTGTGGTCATCCACGAGTTCACTTCCTCTTCAACAATAAGGATGAGAATGAGGTCCTCATGTGGGAGATGGGGGAGCCTATGTACAAGTGTCATTGGGACTTCAGCTCACCAAGCCATGGTGCAGTTCCTAAGGGTTTGAGTATGAATGTATCTATAGATAATTAAAGGACTATTGGGATTTCCAAACTGAATAAATTTACATGGTTTGGTGTCAAGTCAGACTCCAAGAGAATCCTGTTGGGTATGATACATGCATGAGTCATTTGAAATTTTGGGGCAACTTTATTATTTGCAATTCAAATATATTGGGGGTTGAAGCTGGCACTGCAGAGTCATAAACACCAAGTGTCCTTGGCCTCAGGTTGGTTGGGCATTAAGAGTGCCAGGACACTGTGCTCCATCCTGGGGTGTGTGCTGTATCAGGACAAGGATCCCACTCAGTGCACAGAGTGCACACAAAGGCCACTTAGCTCCCTTCCTGCCCAGAAACAGGGAAGGATTTATGGGCAGGAAAATTCTCTGCAAAACTCAGACTGAGTCTCCCCTCGGGGAGTGAGACCCACCGCTCACAGAGCCGAAGTGCAGCCTTGGCAGGGATCAGACCCTCAGGTGGGCAGCACCTGGCCCTTTGCACCACAGAAGTCAGTGTCTAAGAGGACAAAAACATTCCCATCCATGTCCACTTTATATAGTGAGCAGCATCTGCCAGTAATTGTTACTCAGGGATGAAGACAAGAAAGGGGTGAGGATCTGTGTAAGGGGCTAGGTTCTAAAGGCATAATCCCAGCTCTCTGGCTGACACTGAACTTCCTGCATAAACACAGTTGTCCACACAGACCTGGAGAATGAAAATCTGGAGAGAGCACAAGCAGAGCCTGTGTTTTAGCAGCTGTGTACCTGATCCCACTAATCCACATGTCTGCTCCAAGATGGAGGATACAGCTGGCCATGCTGGGAGGGATCGCTACTGGTTAAATACAGTCAATCTCCTGGTGGTGTGGGAAGAGCGCTTGGAAACCATCAGCACACAGGGACCTGGTTAAAAGACGCTGCCCAGATAGGATTACTGAGTTCCCAAGCACACATAGCCACTGACCTCCACAAAGTGCCCACAGCTCTTATGCTGTTTCCAGGTTTCCTGGGTGCTCCAAGTCTGGAGTGAGCCTCTCTTTTATGGAAAATCTTAGACAGATGTCTGAGTGAGACACCTGATGCAAATTAACTCAGCCAGTGACAACACAGTTGGGGGCTGGAGGCCCAGACATCTGCTGGTTCACTCTGGTGCGTGCTGGGGTTTTCCATTATGCCAGAATTTTCTCATGAATAGAATTCTTGGAATTTTATCTCAAACAATGAATTAATGTGTCAGAGGCCTGTGGACCAGACCCACTCCAGATGTGTAACGTGCTGTGTTCTTGGCATCTGTGCATTGAGAAGGCCAAGCCCGGGGCAGCCTGTTCCTCATGGAGCTCCCTCTGAAGATTCCCAGATAATTTTGTCACTGCGTGAATCTGGGGTGTGGATTTAAGTAGCCCACGAATGTCTGAATCTAAATCATCTCAGTCCCAGCCTGGACTTGCAAACTCCAAATACCAGAAGAACAAGATATCATTGCGAGCTTTTCCTATGGTTGTCATGTGAAACACCTCCGTATAGAATTTCAGCCATCATGGGAAGCACTTCCATGTAGAATTTCATCAAAGACCCCGGAAGTTTTATAGAAAGCCAAAATAAAAACCATTACTGCCACACATCACAGGAGAGAAGAGTTTCCTTCAGGAATTTGAGGATCGCTCTCCATTATGGGCCATGTGCTCAGTCAGGAGAGTGTGGGGATTCTGTTAGAAGCATATGTGTGGTCATTCATTTATTCATTTATTCATTCATTCATTCATTCATCTATCCATTGGCTGAGTTTTGGTGATACTGAGGATTAAATCCATGGCCTCATGCATCTCAGGCAAGTACTTTACCTCTGAGATACATCCAAAGCACCTTTAAAATATTTTTATTTTGAGACAAGATCTCACTAAGTTAGTTGTTAGGCTAACTAACCTGGACCACGTGATCCTCCTTCCTCAGTTTCCTGAGTGATTGGGATTATACCTGCTGCCTCTGATAACTATGTCAATGCAATATTAAGCTTTGTAAAACCTTTTCCATTCAGTAACTTTTCTTGCCCCTTGAGCTGTGCTACTTGGGAGCTGGGCAGCTGTAATCTGAGCTACCTTTGCAGTTGAGGATATTGAGGCTTAGGACAATACTGCACTTAACTGAGCAGAACTTCCATCCATCACACCTGGCACCCTGTCATGAGGTGGCCTCTGACCTGGCCTGCCTGGAGACCCAGAGTCTGCATTTCTCATGAGCTCACAGCAAGTTCAGACTTGGAGCAGTGAGGGATGAAAGAGTTTCCCAGAAAGCAAGGGCAGAGTTTGACTTCTTCCTCTGGATCTTGAATCCTAGATTCAGGGCGCCTTTATCCTAACACTAACATGCTACACTGGAATGAATTTCCATATTAATCCTAAATTTAACAATAAAAATTATCAAAAAGCATATTCTCTTCATTGCATATGAACTATTTAAAATTAATAATAGTAGTACTAGTAATAATAGTGGTTGTTATATGACTATTTTAAATGTAATATGAGAACTATTAGAAAAATAAACACAGGTTGGGAAGGAGCTCAGCTCAGAGTGCTTGCCCAGCCCATGCAAGGCCCTGGGTTTCATCTCTTGTGATGAAAAAAAAAAAAAAGCAGGAAGAGAGAGCCGCACATAGGGTCAGCCAGACAGCTCAGCAGACTAAATCGCCTGCTTAGGCAGAGCTTAGTGGCCAAGGTTTGATCCCCTGCGTGTAGTGCCAGCCCTGCTCCCCCCAACCCCCCGGGCATGCTGAAATGACAGTTGAGACTGGGTGTGGTGGCTTGTGCCTGTAATCCCAGTGCTTGGGAGCCTGAAAACAAGAGAATCACCATGAGTCCGATCTACATGGTGAGACCCTGTGTGCTCTGTAGACCCTGTACCGTCAGCTGCATTCTTTGCCCTCATTCCAGTATGAAGCATGCAAACAGGATGTTTCCCCACATGTTTTTAATGCTTTCTGTTCATCACCAGAAGAAGGAACCCTACTGGAGGAGCAGTGTTTCTTTGTGGGAGAAGAAAGAAGCCTATGAACATCAAACATATTGTTTCTTTTTAGAACATAATTGACTTTATCCTACCCAGGAAAGCACAGAAGCTACACATTCTTATTATTAGTGGATTTCAGTGTGAGCTTTGGATGGATGTATTCGCTGTGTAATCAAGTTAAAGACAAAGGAGTTGGAAAGTTGCCTTGGTCAGGTTTCTTGGTTTCCCAAGGTTCATTTGAATCTCATTTTCACTATGCTGAATAGAACCATTCTTTTGAAATTTGCCTGTGAAGCTCCAATGATGTAGACAGTGTTTCTAGGCTTTCTGCATGGAATGCCTCTTCCTTTGCTTTGGGGAAGTTCGTTTTCCCAAAATGGTTTCATAGGTTGTCCACTAGTTAGACTTATCTGTTTAAATCTATGTGGATTCAAGGCAGAAGGCCAGCACCGTGTGCTCCCCAGTGCAACAGTAGCAGACACACCGTGAATAAGAGCCCCCCAACTCCATAACCCAGGTGTCACACAAAATGTGGGCCCCAACTTGGCTGATAATTAATACAAATGTCAGCGAGCGTGTGATGCTTGGTGCTAGGAACTCACACACCAGGAAACCAGCCCTGAAAATGCTTCTGTGCTCATGAAGACGGGGATGAAGCATGTGTGCAAGTAGAAGCATGAGAACCAGAGAGGTCTGCCTGGAGCTAGGGGTGCTCCGAGCCAGTCTGTCCCAGAGACGGGTCTGAGGAGGTCGAGGTGCCTTAGAGGAGGAAAAGGGGAGGAGGAGCAGTGCAGAAGGCGGAGCCAGGGTTCGCTGTGTTCCACAGGCAGCATCTGCCCTGCTGCACTAATAGTAAGTACTGTGTGGAGTCTCTCTACAGTGCCTAAGAAAGATAGCAAGACTGTATATTTCTTCATTTTTATTTTTTGTTTATTATTATTTTTTAATGTATTTGATTGTTACAGGGTCTCTCTATGCAGCTTGGACTCTTAGTGATCCTCCTGCCTTCAGCCTCCCCAGCACTGGGATTACAGGTGTGTGCCACTACACTTGGACTGTGGCACAGCATGTGGTGCTGGGGATTGAACCGCAGTCCCTGTGCTTGCCTAAGCAGGTGTTTCAGTTTGCCGAGCTATCTCACTGGCCCCTTTCTTTGTCTTTAGGTTGATTATGTATACTGATTGATGTGTGTGCGTATGTGCAAGCATATATTATATATGCATGTTTGAAACACCAGTTCTTAGTCTCATTCTTTTAGCACTGGATGGGTCATAAAGTTGTTTGATTCTGAAGCAATACCATATTGGCAAAATCCGCTTTTTAAATGGACTTCATTTGCCTACATACATTTTCCCTTTGAGGCTAATCCAATTTTTTTTTTATATATTTCTGAAGGACAAAAATAGCAATGTGTTAAATTAGAAAAACATGAACACAAAGCTAGGCACTGCATTTAATGTCTGATGTTAATGTTTCCCCCTGTAACGAATTCAGAAGAGATTAAGAAAGGTCAGAAAGGAAGAAAAATGATCACAGCAGCTTGATGAGGCATCTCTTGCGCAGGGCAGCCCTGTGTGTGTAATCCCTGACAGACACCCTGTAACACAGTGGTTCCCCAGAACAAATAAAGATTTCAGAAGTACACAGGCTGAGAATAAAACCTTTAGATCTGTGACCAGCTAGTGGTGGCCCAGGGGGCCTTCTCTTGGTGTGTTGTTTGTTTGGTTTGTGTTTCTCTATCCTCCTGCAAATGTGACTGGGAATTGGTCTCAGGTTTCCTGTTTTCTAGGCAATGTTTCTGAAGAGAGGGCAGACAGCTACTTGCTAATCCTGAGTCACCTCTCTGGGTCTGAATCACAGGTTAGCCAAAAGAAAAGTACAAGTTCATTGGTTTAAACCATCACTTGCACATAGTTAAATGTACCTGGGACTTCTTGCTGTGTAACCCTTAGGCTCACAGAAAGGCAGGTGCTTAGAGGGCTTCCCTTGATTCTGTCCTGGACTCTGAGGTTTGGAGCAGTGACCTCTCTCATTTACTTCCCATTGCTTTTCTCTTTCAGTGGTTCCATCTCCTGTCTGTGCAAACAACTCTGCCATTAGGACAAGGCAGGCACCTGCCACATGACCTCCTTTTCTCCTCTCTCTTTCACTTGGTGACAGCCAGGCATAGCTGGTTTGCAGCCCTGGTAAATGTGACTGCTCTCACACAAGCCCTGCCTTGTCTCATTTTCACTGTCTGGGTGCCTTGGCTTTTCTAACTCTTCTTTCTCATCTGTAAGCAAAGATTACAACTGACCTGAGGCTATTGTAAGAATTAACTTGCCATACCTTGGGGTGATGGTGCAAGCCTGCAATTCCAGTAATCTCAATTTCTAACCTATCCTAGACAACTTAGTGTGCTCTTGTCTCAAAATTAAAAAAAGAAAATTAAAAAGGGCAAGGAATGTAGGTCAATGCAAAAGGCCTGTGTTCAACCCCCAGTATGGTCAAAAAATTATCTTTTATGAAGTTGAGAATGCCATCCATGAGAAAACCCACCATTAGTATGTCTGTCACAAGAAGAGAAATGCTGCCCAGAGCCTGGGACTTACTACTATGCTGCAGCTAGATTTCAGAGCTGGTAAAATGCAAAAAGAAAAAAAAAGATGTATCTTAGAATCAACGAAGTAGGACGTAAGAGGATATTGCATGCAGAGTACTCAACAGGGTAACTTGGTGTATTGAAGTTAGATCAGCTGTTAGTGAAAGGGGCTGGAAGACAACATCTTACTGATTACTATGCAAGGAGTGAAGTGCTATACCGGGTATATTTGCCTTGGTCTGTGTGAGAGAAACTGATGGAGGACTTGTATACTGGATCCCCAAGGGATGAGGATTCAGAAAGGTAGGAAGGCAGGCCAACAGACAGAAAGAAAGGCAGGCTATTGACGCGAGGTGACATTGGCTCCAGATGTGGACAGTCTCCACACCTTTGCAATAGCAAAGAGTTCTGTAAGATCATTCTCCAGAATGGCCACAGTCTTAAAATTCTTGTTCTACTTAGTATGTTTATCTGTTTTTTTTTTTTTTTTTTGTAATTGTCAAGTAATTATGGCACACAAGACTTGTGGAAACTAGAGGCTAATTTAGGAATAAAATTCTCTGGAAGTCCACTTCTACCCATGTCCCTAATTGTTAAAAGCATGTAAGGACCATTGCCCTCTCCCTCTCTGTACTCGCTGAAAATGGTTATTGGACATACTGGAAGGTGTTTATGTTTCAGTACTTTATCACTCCCAGATTTTCCAGAGAACTCTATGATGGGTTTTGTATATTGATAATATATTATTTTTATGGACCTTGGGAATGGCAAATTGGAAACAAATTTTGTCTGAGACCTGGTTTTCTAATCTTTACTTGAAATGTAAGAGCCCAAGTCAGCATTCATTTGCTACAGAAAAGGATTGAAATTCCCCAAATCTGCTGGGTGCATCAGTGTGTATAAAAATGCATGTTCAATATCTTATTTATCTGTTTTCTTTTTTTTTTTAATCTAAGAACAGTGTGGTATGAACTGTAATCTAGTTGACTCTTCCATTTTCTGGAACTATATACTAGTTGTTCTTCTGTGATCAAGATTCAAAGGAAGGGTCTTGATAAGTTATCAATGCTTTCAGTACTCAAAGTAATAAACACTGTAGTACTAAGCCATCGGTACTTTTTGTGTAGTGGAATCTGCTTGGAACTTATGTTTTTCATAAATTAAAAAAAAAGCAGTCTTGGGCAGCTGCTACTCACCAGGTCAGACCACCCCAACTTTCCTGGAGCTACAGCAAAACACCCCCACAACTCCCCCACACTGGCGCAAACTGGTCTGAAGTTCAGTCTTTTTATAGCAACATGGAGGCGGGCATATTAAATTATTATGCCACATTTCTGCCAGGTTTTGACTGTGTGTGAAGTCTAGCTCAGAAAGCAAACAAAAGCAACCAAAGAAAAAAAGGTTGCTTTTTTTCAACCAGCCTGGAGTTCTGACAGGGTGACTGTTCTGGGTTCATGAAGGCATCCACACACACCTAGGCAGGTAGGCAGGTAGGCAGGGAGGTGGGCTGTCCAAGAGGCAGGAGAAGGGAGCCAGTGGACAGGGAAACAAGGACATCATGTCCCTCGGCCAGGAGGGCTGTCTCAGGGCTGCAGTCCCAGGCCCCACATTTCTGGTTCCCAGCCTGCACTCACACTTCAGTCTGGTTTGACTCCCTGGGGGCTCAGAGACATTCTGTTCCCTTTGAAGTCTTAGTACTTTCCAGTCAGAGGAGTCTGTGATGTTCATTTTGTCATTTAGGCTTCAAAAATGGAATGCCAAGACCTGCTGGTCACCAAGTCAGTCACTGAATCAGGTGCAGGACAAAGACATGCAGAGGGTCCATAGCTCGGTTTTCTTCTAGCTGTTGACATGACTAATTGCTCTTGTTGAAATACATCTTTGAAAACTGTGCTTCATTTTTTGGATACTCCCTCCATTGTTCAAACATGTTGCATTGCTCTGTGTGTGTGTGTGTGTGTGTGTGTATGTGTGTGAGTGAGTGTGTGATTTTGTTTTCCTTTTCGAAGACGTACATCTAGGTTTCTGACTGACTTAATTTACCCAGAAGCATCCCCATTTTTTTAAGTCTTTCCCCTCTGATAAACCAAGGTATTGAGTGGTTGCCTTTGCTATTCCGAATTAGATCCCTTTCTTCATTGTCCTGCAATATCAGCTTTTTGTGTGGGATACCTGATCTCCCTATTCAGTTTGGACTCATAGTGGCCCTCCTGTCTCAGCTCCTCTAGCACTGGGATAACAGGCATGACCCACTGTGCCAGATTTCGGGGCTCACATGGCATGTGGTATCAGGGATCAAACTCAGGGCCTTGCCCTTGCCGGGCAAGTGCTGATGCCACCGAGCTGTCTCCCCAGCCCCAATATCAACTTTTAAGGCAAGTTTTAAGATATGAAGATGGGATGTGGGTCTTGTTATCTTAGTGCTTGTTGAGGTCTCCCCCCTTAAATCAATCTCGGTTAACTTTGATATCTTTCTTTAGAAGACAGTTAGCTGAGACGATGCTTCACCAGATGTGAGTGCATGTTCCTCCCCCAGAAATGCACACTTGAGCCTCATTTTACTTAGAATATTTTGGTCTTTTTCATTTTCAATCTCATGCTATATTTATCTGGCCAGTGGCTATGTGTGTAGAAGTACGTTATCCGGGGACATGCTGCTAGAAATTTTAAAAGTTTTGCTTTTTGGTTGTTGATCTTGAAATCCTTGTCGTTCTAATTTGTAACTTCAAATTCTGCCTGTCCTCTGCACGCACCCTGTTTTTGCCAGTTTCTGATATAAATCATGCATTTATCCATGCTTCTCATCATGGGAGCGCCAACGCCAACATTACGTAGTGTGTTGTTCCATGCTGGGCCTTGCGGGAGTCTGCAGGCCCTGTGAGGAGAGCAGAATGGCTGCCTGCCCTGTTTTCTGCTCCGAGTGTGTAAAGCTATCTTCCAGCACTGCTGTTGGCCGGGAGAATCTGCTCAGCAAAATTACTTAAGAAGTTGTCGATTTTGTCTTTTAAATTAGCATGACTTCACTAAGTCAGTGGTGCTGATTTGATTTTTAGTGTTTGTCATAGTGAGGATTGAACCAGGGGTCTTCACACTGAGCTACCTCCCTATCCCCTTTTTCTGTTTTAGTTTGAGTCTGGGTCCTAGTAAATTGCTGAGTTGAGTTGCCCAGGCTGTGTTGAGCATCGGAGTCTCTTACCTTAGCTTCCCAGGGCACTGAGGTTATGCGCCCAGTGTGATTTCCATTCAAAGTCCATGACTTTGAGTTCAGAGAGCCTGCACTCCGTCCCTGGGTGTGCCCAAGAGAGAAGCTGGGTTGTTCAGATTCGGCAGCATCTGGGCAGCACTCCCTACCCTCCACTCCGGCTACTCCCTCACATTACTTATTTTGTTTTATTTGAAATAATTAGTCAATTAATTTTTATGTATTTGGTACAGGGTCTCACTACTCAGCTCAGACTCCCAATGACCCTCCTGTTTTCAGCCTCTCCAGCACTGGAGTTATGGGCCTGCACCACCACGCCTGGACTTGGTGCTCAGCTCACTGTTCCGGCGCCGGGGTGGGGCTGACGCAACACAGGTGCTCGGTCTCACATTACTTCTTTAGGTGGATGGGATTGGGTTGCATCTGTCAGGTGCTTTTATCCCCCTTGTGCCTGACTCTGGTTCTCTGGCTGGCGTGATACAATCTTGTATTCCTGTTCAGAACTCCCCATGGTCTTTCCCAGCATGTTGAAGAGCTTTGATGTAGGAATCCTAACAGGGTCAAGAGTAGGTATTGTCTAGGTGCAGACCCTGGCCACCACCCAGGCCAAAGAAGAGGGTTCATTCCCATTGGCTCCACCTACTGACTGAGTTGGATAAAGTGCATCTGGCCAGGAAGGGTGTGACTCAGGAAGCTGGGAAAAAGCCTGGTCCATGTCAGTGGGGAAGAGAATGGCCAAATACACATGGACTTGGGAGGAAAACTATAAACTGGCAGGCTTCTGGCATTTCTGAGAATGGAGATCTCCATTTCAGGTCTCTATTTCTATTTCTCTACTTCTGCATAATACTCTATATTCTTGGGGAGCATCCTTATTTATGTAGAGGTCAATCCCAAGAACAAGAAGAGAGCGCTAATGTAGTAGTCACTTTCTTGGTGCTGATACACAAGGCCCAACAGCCCTAATTTAAAGGAGGAAGGCTTTATTTGGCTCATAGTTTGAAGCAGGTTCGGTCCATGCTCATCCGGCTCCAAGGCAGCATGGCAGAGGGGCCTGGAAGGGAAGAGCTGCTCACAGCATGGAGGACAGGCAGAATAAAGGCTCAAGGAAGGAGCAAGGGGCTGAGTTGTACCTGCTAGGCCATGCCCCAGTGACCCATTTCTTCCAACCCTATCCTATCTCCTAAAGGCAACTCAGTGATATGCCCGTGAAGGGCAACAATTAGATATAAGGCAACAGAGCTATTTAAACATATTTCCCACACTTACAAAATGTGAGAGAGGCATCGCAGATTGTAAGGACAGAAGGGAACAGATGAGGGCAGGCCTGTCCCTTCACTAACCCTCTGGTTGAGCTTGATCAGGTGGCCTTTCTGGACCATGGAGAGGAGGTGGTCTCCATGGTCTCCCCTTTGTCCCCAAAGTGGATCCAAAGTTCTATTCTCTGAAGAATTACCTATGGCTGAGCTAGAATTTGCTTCCCGTGAGTTGATAGCCAAAGAACAAATAAAAATGAGCAGTCACATGGGGGTTTTGTGTATGTGTATGTTCTAGATGCCAACATCAGGTTGTCCTACAATCACTGTATGTATTTTCTGTATCATTCAAGTAGTGAAATTTCCAAATCAGATTTGCCTGCACTGACCCGGCTGCAGAACACAAACACATCCATAGGCTAACCACTTGTTTGATTTAAAACCACAGGAAAAAAGTGATCTGACCATGACAAATTTCTATTTCTTTTCACCAAACCATGCAGAAAAGCAAAGGTATTAATAGAAAGTTGGGAGAAAAAAAAAGAGCTATTCAGTGATCCTGATCTTTTAAACTTCCTAGTGCTGTATGTGGACGCATCTGGATAATTCACAGCTTTTCCTTTTTTGTGTGGTTCATTTATCATCCAGATGCTCACCCTCGTGGAAGCACCCCTGGAACTTTGAGCACATCACAGGGTGCTGAAAAAGCAGGATCTCCGTCTGGTGGTCCTTTGGCGTTCCCATCTCCCCTCACTCTCCTCAGAGGACCTCTTCCTCCCAGTCTCCTGAGATTGAGGCGGCTTTGCCAGATGTTTAGGTGTGAGCCTTCACATATCGTTTTTTTTTTTTTTAATCTTCATAATCATTCTGCATCCTGTCTGTTTGAATTATAGATTGCATTTGTCAAATGATGACATAAATAATTGGATGTCTTCTAAGACCTTTGAAATTCAATTTCCTTGAGTTTAGATGAAAGTGGGTATTATCTGCCCTGCTGCCAGAACATGTAGGATGCCCTGAAACTGGCCTCCAGTGTCTTGGGCTGGCCAGTTCCAGCCCTTGCTCCCCTTCCCCAGTGGAGAAAACAAGGGGCTCTTTCTTCTGAAAAGTAGAAGTGGAATCCATCTACCCTACCTCCGATGTGATTGTCCTCGTGAGGAAGGCCTCTGATCTGACATCAGCAACTTGGTGAGATGGAACTTGCTTGTCCTGAATATGTGTTTCTTTGGGCATTCAGGAAGCACTATCAGTTGTGAGTGAGGACCAGTCGTTATTTGAGTGCGCCTACGGAACACCACACCTGGCGAAGACGGAGATGACTGCGTCCTCCTCCGGCGACTATGGCCAGACTTCCAAGATGAGCCCACGGGTCCCTCAGCAGGACTGGCTGTCTCAGCCCCCAGCCAGGGTCACCATCAAGATGGAATGCCACCCGAGCCAGGTGAATGGCTCCAGGTAAGATGACTACTACCCCCACTTCCGGTTCCCATGTCCTGAACAGGCCGTGTGGAATCAGTCTTCCTTTCCCAAGGATGGATTCAGAAGTGGAGCCCATTGACCAGGAGCACTGGGACACACAGAGAACATGTGCTCACCAGTGGTTTGAGTTGGGGATAAAGGTTGTAAAACCAGTAGACTATTTACCAAGAACTCTTCTTTGAAGATGTGGTGTTCAGTTCTGTTTCTCAGGCCCTGGGAAGGGAGCCTCACCCCTGCCCCCATGTGGCATGATTCATCTCTCTGTTTCTGTTGTCTGAAAAATAATGCTGTCTTCTGATTCAGAGGAGAAGAGAAGTCTGCTGGGGCCAGGCAGTACAGCACGGGGCCAAACATGTGGCTGAGAAAGTAGTGTGCTGAGAAAGTAAGTGTACTGAGAAAGTAGTGTACTGAGAAAGTATAGCACCTCAGGTATAGAAAAGATGATTTCTTTCCAGTATTGCATAGCTTGCATTTCTACCTAAAATCACCAGGACAGTTTGAGTTTCTCAGGCTCTGGAGGATGCACAGCCCTTTCTCTCTGGCACCCTGTCAGAGCTCTATGCAGCCCTGGAGGAAAGGTCATCCCTGGGTGATGGATGAGGGAACCCGTGCTCAGGTACTTTCTGGCTAACTCAGAATCACCACTGAAATAGACTCAGAGTTTAGATGTAAACCACAAGGGGTTGGACTCCATGCCAAGTCTGTTTTCCACTCAGAAGCTGTGCTAGGGCCTCATTCTATATCTATGTTTAATGATAAGATGCTTGTGTCCTGTATTTTAGAAGTACTAGAAATCTGTGTGTCCCCTGCTAGTTGGGCGCTGAAGAAGCACTGAGCCACAGCTGCTCAGAGGGAATGACCACTGAAGGCCAAATGTGTCATATGGGCAGAGGGGAGGTACCAGGCCATTCTGGACTCTGAGAAGCAAATCTCTTCTGGACCTCTCCCTTCTTCTTAGCAGCAGAACTAACTCTGTGTTGAGTACCCTGCCACCAGTGCTGTGGACCAACTCAAGGCAGGTGCATCTGGAGGCCTTTAACGTCACAGAAAGTAAATAATTCAAAGTCTAGTTTGCTGCCAATCCTATCTGACCCTGTTTGTCATTAAGCCTGAAATGTTACATGGATCCGAAATGGGGCCAGTCCTGGTCCCAAAGCCTCAGCAGGGCCTCGGTGGGGAGACTAAGAGCAAGACAGAGTTTGCAAGCTTTTCTTCCCATGGTAAATGCCTCTCTCCTGGAAGTGCACTACAAGCACTTGAGATGGAGAGTGGGCTGAGGGGTGAGAGAACCTCTTAGGGATTCTGTCAAAGGTCAGGAGAGCACATGCCCCGAGCCCTTGTCCCCAGTGCCTGGCCTGCCTGAACTTAGCTGAAGGAGACAGAACAAGAAGGAAGGAAGGGTGCTGCAGAAATTAAGGTTTCCTTGTTTTCCCTGCACTCCTGCTGAACTTAAAATAGCAGAAGCAACCCACATTCCCTGTGTGGGAGAAGGGCCAGCAGCACCGTGCTCCACTTGTCACCCTGTGGTGCCCTTGGTCAGTAGCCGATGTCCGGGCCTGGGGCAGCTGTTCCAGCCATGGTGGTTCATTCAGAGTCCTAGGACAGGACTTGCGGACACTGGACATCTCCTTTTAAGGGAACAATGGAGTCATAGTGCTGTTCTAAGTCCTCCTGGGGTTCCCACACCATTCAGAATCCCTCTACCCACCACATCTGAGGCCCCTGTGGGCAGTATCCTGTGTGGCCACTACCTTCTTACTCACCATCTGGTCAATTCCTGGGCCTCAGGGTAGCAGGAGGTGCCATGGGGAGCAAGGTCCCTTGGGAAGTATGGTCACTAGGTGTGGCCTAAAGTAGCGCATCCAATGACAGACAATACAGATGTCAGCTCTTCACCAAGCAGCTGGTCACCAAGTGTCACCCTTCCCAAACCAGAAACTATCCTGGAGCATGGGACTTGGCAGCTGTCAGTCCCTTCTGCAGAAGAGATTTCAGGGGCCAGGCCTGAGTTAACCAGAGCTTAGTAATCTGTTGGGGCTGGGGGTGTTAGCCTTCTGTGTCTGATGGGTTCCTCAGAACCTAAGGGACATGGACTGTTCTAGGAGCTTTACTTTAAAGAAGTGACTCATGGCTATGGGGGCTGGCAAAGCTGATGTACACAGGCATGCTCTCTCCTTCTCTGGAAAGCCTCAGGGTTTGCTTTTTAGGCTTTCCACTGATTAGGTGAGGCTCACCACAATCTCCTTTGATGAAGGACCACTGCTGACAAATATCACTTTTTCAAAATGCTTTCATAGCCACAGCTAGGTTAGTGTTTGATCAAGTCACTGGAGAATGCAGCACAGTCAGGAAGACACAAAGCACTGGCCACCATGCCCGATGCCAGATGGACCTCTGCAGGTAGGCCTTTGCTTGCTGTTCCCCAGAGTGTCCAGATCACTTATTCTGCAGGGGCTCAGCTTGCCTGGGCAGGAAGCAGAAGGGTGGCCATGATCAGACTTGGGGCTCCCCAGAGACCCTACAGGCTCTGTGACTGCACAGTCCATATTCAGTGTTCCACATGCAGCCAAGTGGTGGAGGAAGGAAAAGTTCAACGTCTTTCATGGAGCTGGGTCACCTCAGCTAGGTCGCCAGCTGGCTCAGAATGGTCCAGGCGGCACACAGCTTTGCTGACCCGCTGTGCCCCATCCTCCCACAGTGTGTGTTCACTCTGCCCTCTTCCAGGGTCCACAAGGGGGTCCTGGGCCAGGTCAGCCTGCCAGGGAACTGAGGTGGAGGCCAATTAGCTGTAAAGGAACTCCAAAGAGAGATGCTGCCATGGTCATCCCCCTCCAGATGACCCTGCTCTGAGCTTCAGAGCAGGCCTCTTCTGTAGCACCCTGGAGCCATGTGCAGCAGAATTCACATACAGCTGCAGCTGGGTTTGGCGGGGCTGCACGGGCCATGATCCGGGTGTCACTGCCCTTTTGCAGCCACCTCTCAGAGTGGGAGAGACACTTTGTGGCATCACGTGTGGCCAGAGTACACCACCTCCTTACCCATAGGGCTCCTGGGCAGCAGCCCTCTGCCTGTCCCCATCTGTCTACCCACTGCCTGCAGAGGAAGGGCCAAGGGTGTTGGGCAGTGGCCGCAGTGGCGGCAGTGGAAGAGGGACCTGCTTCCCAAGCTAGTGGTGAAAAGCTGTAAAACCTCAGCCCTGACGTGCTTACGAGCTCCTGAAATGAAATACAAGTGATAAAATGAGATCTGTTGCCCCTAGACTTGCACTTTTGTGAAAAATAATAAAAGCAAAGCAGGAGAGAAAGGGAGAGAGTTGGCAGGCCGGCAGGGAGGCCTTGTGCTTTGGCTCAGCACCTCTGCATCAGCTGTGTTCTGCAGACACAGCCTGACAGCGACAGCGCTGCGCATACCCAGGCTGAGCTTTGCCCTGTCCTCCGCAGCCTTGGGTGCAGGCACCCAGAGCCTTCCCTCAGGACTCAGGGCTGGTGGCTCTGTAGTGAGCCCCTGGCTGCAGGCTTCAGCATGCCAGGATGGTTCTGAGGCAGACAGCAAGACCATCCACAGGTCAGTAAGCTGTCTTCCCTTTCAGGGGACAGCACCACTGTACTCCCTCTGCTCCTGGCCTCCAGAAGGCCATAAGGTGGCAGTGGGTGCTACCTTTCTCTTTCCATGGTGGATGGTGACTCTGTGGAGTCCCCTGCCGCTGGAGATAAATGAATAAATGCACCATGCTGTGGGCCCTAATCCAGACCCAGCCTGAGCCATCCACAGCCATGAACTCAGCAGTCCTACTGCGTGAAACATGCCCTGGTGGTTCTTTAAGTGGACCCCCAGGAGAAGCCCCCAGATGCTTGCTCATGATGCATATTCTTAGACCTACTCCCAGGTCTTCTGAATCCGAAGAGACCTGGGGGAGGCCCCAAAGGCTCGTGGTTTTGATTTGTTTGCTATTTTTTTTGTGTGTGCTGACCCTCTAGGGCCTTTGCACTGAGCTACATCTCCAGACCTTGTTTTACTTTTTATTTTGAGTTGGAGTCTTGCTAACTTTCTATGTTGCCCAGATTGGACTAGAAGAACATTTGGTCTTCCCACCATAATCCCAGTTTCCCTGTTGGGATTATGCATCCACAACCATGCCCAGCCAGGCTGGGATTTTAAGGAGCCTTCCATGGAGTTTGATGCTCTGTGGCCTCGGAATCCCTGCTGTAAGCATGATCCTGGGAACCAGTGACAAAAATGTTCAGGAGCCAGGCAGAGGTGGCCTGTGCAAACGTAGAAGAGGTAGCTGGCTGGTTCCCAGGGCGTCTGTCTGCCTAGGGGGCTGCTCCTCACTTCCCTCCTCACCTGGGCCCACCTGTCCAAGTGGCCTGGGGAGCAGATGCTCCCAGGTGTGCATACACACCTGGGAGCATCAACAGCTGCTGCTCTGCTCAGGTAGAAGGCACTTAGGACCTGTTATTCACAATGTGTGGAGGTTAGGGACTGGTCCAGCTCAGCCTCAGACATATCGCTTACTTAGGGGCCCATTCACTCATTCCATAGAGTTTATTGAGCGCCTACTATGCGCATTGCTGTACTGTTAGATAGCGATAAAGCATAGAAGAGAAATTCTGCCTCGATAAATTTCCTTCCTAGCAGTGAAGAAATTATTCAGTCAGATAACTTACTCAAATTGATAGCAGAGGATATCATGGCTAGTGCTTAGCTCTTCCAGATGGGGTAACCCAAGAAGGTCATTCACCTCTGAGGAAGTGATGTGTGAGTGACACATGAGGGAAGGCTCAGTGGTCAACCTGTGGTCAGTCTGCAGTGCTGGTGGCCACTGTTCCTGACATTTAGTGACCAAGGGGATAAAGGCCAAGTAACTAAGTTTTCCAGGATGGGCTTGAACTTATGATTCTCCTGGCTCATCCTCCCAGAGTGGTAAGATTGTAGGTTTGTCCTGCCATCAGAAGATGCTTGCCAAGGTCATGGGGTCACATCTGTCATTGGGACTTTGCCTTTCCTGTCGTGCCATGCTGGTACCACTTGGGACTGCCAGCAAAGGATAAGCACAAGGTGAGGCAAAGAGGAAATGGGGTGGACAGACCTCCAGTGTGCCATGCCAGGTACATTTAGGACATCCCCACACATACTGCCTGGGCCCCTGCAGCAGCTGCCCATGGGCTGGGCCAGGAACTTGGCTCTGATGAACACAGATAAGGCGGGAGACACTTGCACCTCCTTGCCAGTGCAGCGGATCTCCACTCATCCAGCCCATGAGTCTCAAAGTCACTGAGCTTGGCCAAGGGCAGGTTTGACAGTGTAGAATTTCAACTCATTGGACTCCTGGCCACTGGCATCCTTTCTGTTGTCCTCTGAGAAGCATCAGGCCAACTACCAACTGCATCTTGGCTTCTTCTACATGCCACAGATTTCAAAACCATTTATTTGCCTGCTAGACATGGTGATGCATGCCTGGAATCCCAGTCATGGGAAGCTGAGGGACAAAGCTCACCAGGAGCAGCCTGTACTACTCAGTGAGACCCTGGCTCAGAAAGAAAAAAATACAGATTTTCCTCTCATTTTATTTTCTTTCAGCAGATCCTTTAGTATCCTCCCCTAACATTAACTTCACATGATATTTCCATTTAAAAAATATCAAGAACTACAGTTGAATACTTCAGTAGCCTTCAGCAAAGCTGGCCTTTTTGGGCTCAGATTAAAACCTGGATGGTCTCAGTTTTAGGTGGCAGGCATTCCTACTGCTGTTTGTCCCCATGCTACAAAGGCTGCTTTGCCAATGACCACAAATGGATCAAGCTTTTCGTATCAGGCCCTCTCATTTCTGATGCAGCCCTACATTCAACATTGGAAATAGCTTCCTAAGGCTGGGCACCCCCTCGCCCGTTTCTTCTGACTTCCTGGGTGTGATGCCAAGTGTGTTCTCTGCCCTTTTGTAGGACTTTCTGCACTGTTTTAAAGCAGTGAGACTCTCCCCTGCAAATTCCATTTGCTGACTGCCTCAGGGTGCTGCCAGCATTGGCACTGATGGCCCCAAGCTGAGCCTGGCCACCATCTGGGCTGTGGGTAGCAGGGGACAGAAACTTTCCAACTTGTAATTTCTCCTAACTCTCCCAGTGAGTGCTTTATGAAGCTCAGGCTGCCATAATGAAAGGCCATAGACCATGGCCAAGGAACCACACAAACATATTTCCTGTGGTTCTGGGGCCTGGAAATGATAAAACAATAAATGATACAAAATTTAAAAACAAGACGATAGGAAATGAACAGTAGTGTATGTTGTTATCTTCAAAGTAGTTGTTTAGATAACCAGATACAGGCAAGCAAGACTGATCAAATAATTAAGCGTTAATTATTCCTTTCAATAAACCAATAGAAATTAGCCATACAATTATCTTAGATATCTTGTGTATGCATATATATTTATATTTTTTCTTCTTTCCTTCTTTTCTTCCCCCCTGCAACCCAGTTGTTCTTTCCTTTTTGATCAGTTTGTTTCCCTTCCACAATATCTATTATTTCTTTCAAATTTTATTTACTCTTTCAGTTTCTTACCCTAGGGAGACAATATATTTTCACACATGAGTCAGATTTACTTCATTTATGAGTATGGTCTCATGTACCTACAAAAGCATGGAGTTTATCTTTCCTTGTAGGTGGGTAGTGCTCTATCATATAAAAATATTGCTTTGTTTGGTCTGCAAACTTCGGTTGTTAACCCTCCAGAAGAGAAGCTTAATGATATTATTACCCTGTAACATAGGCAGTTGAGCTTAACCTTACTATCTGTTTGAATAGAAACTAAACAGAAAAAGGGGGATACAAATGAAGGACCATTTTATATCTGGATATACAAAATAGGTAAGAGAGATATACAGCTACTTTTAATTCAATGAGAAGAAAGATTTGTACTAATAGTGTTTGGACAGGATATCATACCGGCATCTTATACTTGTGAATAATCACTATGAGGACAACAATATGCAATATATTAATTATTGAAACTGTCCCAGTAATTGGTTTTGAAACTATCTCATTGTTACTTGTTTCTCAATAAAAATAATTTTAAAGAATCATTCTTGTTTTGAGAAAGAGGCTTTTTTTATGTAGGCCAAGCTGGCCTCAAACTCACGGTGAACTGCTTCAGCCTCCTGAGAGCTGGGAGGATAAGTGTGCACCACCACACCCAGCCTTGCCCTCTGCAGTTTTGGTTTGCCTGACATAGGGGAAGGGGTGGGTCAGGAAGGCCATAAGGTCTCTGATTCTGGGTCCCTGCCTGGAGGAAAGGCTTCCTTGTCCCTTCTTCTCAGTCACTCAACACCATCCTTGCTCTCTTGGGAGGCCAAATACAGTTTTAGAACAAAGCACACAGGACAGTGAGGTGCTAATGGACTCCCTGGGCCACAAGAATGCTGTCGCTGGTGAGGGGACAGTACTTCCTGGCATTTTCTGTCTTGAAAGCCAAGTTATTTCTGTTAACCAGAATTGACATAGATAGTCTTTAGAATAAAAGCCTTGAGTATTATAATGGCTTTTTCCTTTCTGAAAAATCTGTGTTTTAGGCAAAACTAAAGGAATTCTCAAGACAGAAAAAAAAGACCATGGTCAATCTTGGCCATTGAGTGCATTGTAGAATTTTATTCTATGGAAGATTTGATTGCTAAGTGGTGTACTCCAAAACGATGCCTCTCCCACCAGTGTCCTGGGTCAAAATGCAGCACGGGATCTTTCGAGCTTTTCCTTTCAGCTGTGATGGTAACTGAAGACTTCAGAAATGGAACTTTCACAAGGAGCCCCAAGCTGAGGAGTCCTGTTAGGGACAAAGGGCTGACTGTTGGTGGCTCTTTCATTAATTTTGTCTTCAGCTGCTCTGGAGAAGGGGAGGGGACAGGACTGTTAGGAAGAGGTAGACATTCCAGGTGTAAGACAGCGTATTTAGTAAAGGGTAAAAATAACATGCAGCTGTGCCGCTGAACAGCTACAGTTTCAGTTTGGGCAGGAGTTGGAAGTGAATCACAGCTGAACCCCACCCGCTGCTCTGCCATGGGGTCTGAAGCAGCTTTTCCACCGCCTCTGATTCAGAAATAAAACAGGCCCACAAATTAGCCCACAGCTCTGCAGACAATCCCCCCCTTGTCTGAGGTCCTGAAATACCTCGTGTGGTGGCTTCCTTCCACTCACGCTGAGAAGCTGGACCAGAGGTGCTGGGGTAGGCATTCCATGCCACAGCAGCAGTGGATTTGGGTTTGAGGCGGACAGGGAACATCTGCCCTTGCAGGTGTCCCTGGCACAACTGACCCTTGCCCCTTGTTGTGGTGCTGCCCTATGTACCTTCCCCATATCCTCCCCACCTAGGTCTTTGTCCTGAGTGATAATCTTGCCAGCCCCAGAGAACATTCAGGGAGACAATGATCCCGGGATAACAGTCACAAGCCAAAGACCACAGGGTGTGAAGACTCTTGCTTACCTGTGCTGAGTTTACTGAGGCCTGATTATGAGCCAGGTACCATCAGAACACACCACTGTTGTGTTTTTTCATGTCATGTTTCATGGTCTGCAAAACAGACTCACACGCCTCATCAAGGGACTCCCCTGCCAGCCACCCAAAAGGCATTTGGCCCTTTGTATGAATGAAGACAATGAGCAACAGTGGTGACTCCCCAGAGGTCAGCCAAGGTCCACTCTGGCTTCCCTGTTCTAGAAGGAGGCTTCTTGTTGTACCACAGTTAGGAAGCAAAGAGGCTGGTGCTCAGCGAGGGATAGTTCTGTGAAAATTGCTTCATTTCCTCACCCATTTCAAAGACATCAACTGAGAAAGCACACTCCCAGAGTTGGTGACCTCCCAGGTGACCTGGCAGGTGGGTATCAGCCAGACAGGGACAGAGACACCAGCATGAAAGGCAGATGGAGCCTTGCCCTGGAGAATAGAGCTGCCAAAGAGGACCCCTGCACCAAAGCCTTGCATAAAAGCCAAAGCCCAGGGAGAGTGGCCAGGAGGATGTGGAATATGGTCCTCGGGGACAGAGTAGGTGGCATCAAGCTGAGGGGCTCTGAGCACTGGCCCCATGAGAACTGGGCCCCTATTGTGTCCTCAGCTTCTGGGGCAGCACCCAACCAAGGGAGCAGTCCATGCATAACTGATAAATGATGGCTCAGCCAAGGGTCGCAGGACTGGATGCTGAGCATTTCTAGGGAGTTTGGTTTATCCTGAAGTGCTGATGTGCAAGGACAGGGGATATTGGGTGTGGTTGGCCTGGGTTGTATTTGGGGAAGAGAAAAGGAAACCCCAGGAGAGCAGATGCTTGGGAAGGAAAGTTGGGACTGGCCCAGGAGCATGGAGTGGAGAGAAGGAATCTCCAGTGTCAGAGGAAAGGGGAGAGGGAGGGATCTTGGAGAGCAGGTTGATTTTCCACAGAACTGGCAGGGTGGCCACTGCCCACTTAAATAAGATGGGGTGGCTTCCCAGATTCCATTTCGACCTGTCTTGGACTTTCTCCGAGGCCCATAGCCTCGGGTAACTGTTGTGAAAGGAGGGTGAATCACAGACTTCATGTGGCCAGAGGATCCAGGGCTGTGTTTGGTGGCATGCTGGGATAAATGAGGTCCATTCATGCTCACAAGGGCTGGCTGAGAGTCTGGGCTGGGGCCTGGGTGCTGGAGCTCAGCCTCAACCCGGCGGGCCATTTCACCACGGGCACTTTCCATGACGGAACCCACCCCAGTGAGTGGGCTTCTATGTGAGAAAACTGATGTCAGATGCCAAGTTTATTTTGTTTTTCAAAGACCAAAGACCTTCTTTTATATTTCTCAGTATGTTTTTACAAGCATATGACGTCTTTTTAAAAGATATTATGTATAGACAGAGCTAAATGAGGCTTTCATCCTGGGCTGGGCTCCGCCTTTCTTAAACATCAGGTGGGCCCCTGGGCCATGCTCTGGCTTCTGTCCTGGGCCTTGCTTCTCTCTTCTGGGGCCCTGATCTGACACAGTGCCAGATACATGCTGCAGCACTGGTGTGAGGCCTTTGTGTCTGGTTTCCTTTCCCACTGAGGAATGTCTGACTCTCACCTATGTAGGAAGAAAACCCAGGGGAGTAGCTCTGGGAAGCAGTGCTGGGAGGAAGACATGGCTTTTAGCCAGAAACTGTGGGGACCTTTGTTTAACCAAATGGCAGAACCCTTGTGTGTGTCTAAGGAAACTTTGTATCTTCGTAAATTTCCAGGGAGGATTGTTGGTATGGGGGCCATCCTCCATCATTGACACCAAGACTACTCTGAGAATCTTCTACTGAAAATAACCACTGGCCATGAAGTGGGGCCTGTTGAGGGCCCATGCAAGTGTGTCTGTGAAAGAACCTCCTCATGAGGGTCCCCAGCGAGGTCACTTAGTGTGGAGCTCAGTGGCGTGAGTTCTGTCCCCATCCTTCTGCCTCTGCTTGTGTGACCTTCTACAAGTTGTCACCTGAACAGCTACTGCTAATTAGTGTAAGTCATGCACCAGGTCACAAGAGGACCTCTTGAGAAACATGTACCTGAGTGATTCTGTCAAGGTACGGACACCACAGAGTGTACTTCCACCTGTGAAGTTGGCTGAAGTATCGCTAAATAATGTCCTCTGAAGAGAACATGTGGGATATGCTCTCTGTCACCAGTGGAAACCTCCTTATGCCATGGTCATATTTGTTCTGTGGATGAATTGAATTCACAACACCTAAAGCACAGCACTTACCATGTGCTGGACACCTGTTTTTTAATTAATGGTAGAATAATATGACAAAGCATATCAGATACCTTGGAAATTTTGCTAAATTTAAGATGAAAAGATGGCTAATTGCCAAACCCACTGGGTGCTCATGAAACAGTATAATGAGAGATGTGTCCCAGGCCCCCACAAAGCCACCTAAACACACAGGTGTTTCACTAACGTTAACTCTCCTTTAGATCCAAGTTCTAGGTCAACATGACCTCACTTAGCAAAGCCATGTGAGAAGCTGCTTTCACAGACACAAATACTTCTGCTCGTCAGCTGACGCCTTTTAGTGGATAGATTTTTTTTTTACTTGCATTTATATTCTTTTAATTATTTGTTATTCTTATGTCTTACATGCATTTTTACACGCCACTTGAACTCTACATCATTTGAGAACAAGAAAGAGAATAAAATATATTCAAAACCACCCCATATACACACACATACAACTCGAGCTGCAGAGGACCTTTGGGCCCTGGGCCAGGGAATAGTCAATGTCAGTAAAGCACCTGCTTCCCCAGAGAGTTTCCTTGGCCTTTGGAACAGGATTTCTTTTACTCTTTCAATATGAGCACCTTCCCAGTTGGGCAAAGAATCTGCCTTCTCACCTTAATTTAAGTTTAGCAAAATGTCCACTTTATCGGCTATACTTTCCTATTTTTTGCATCAATTTATAATGTATTTTAAGATATAGTGCTCATGATCTCAAACATCAAAACTTATTCTCTACCTGCCGTATAAGGGCAATCATATATTTGAGTCTCGGCAGGCCAATTCCATTGGGCAGAGAACTCTGGTCATCAGTAGGTCACAAACACTCCACTGTCTTTATTGTGACGGTTTAATTATCTTTTTACATTATTTCTTTACTTTTTACAGTGATCATAAGGAGGCCAAATGCTAAGGGAAAGTGTAGGATTGTTGCAGAAGCTAAATTGTTCGAGGTGTGTGCTCATGAGCAGGTTGGGAGGCACTTGGGTAGAGAGGCAGCCATCTTTCTGGCGCCTGACCACTGTTTATTCTTTTTTAAAGTTTTTTTTTTTTCTGAGCCAGTGTTCCCTATAGGCTGTCCCCACCCATTATGGGAATTCTGCTGCTGTGAGAGAGAAAGGCACTGTCTTCCTAAGCTCCTGCGCCTTCAGCTGATGTCACAAATTATCTGAAATTGTCTACTCTAGTGTTTAGAAGGTCAAAATAGAAACTGGTCCTAGAACGTATTTTAGAGAGGATGGTAAAGTTATGATAATTTCTGTATATCCTTAAGGGAAAGTCCCTTTGAGAATGATACCTTGAACAGTGCTTATTTGCAGTAAAAAAATGTATACCCTAATCCCTAAGATAGCTGCATTTCATAGAAACCAAATGATCGCTCTTTAGGCCAGTGTACAGTTAATGGCCTTAGAATTTCCTCAGGAACTGGTGCAGCGCACACGTGCAGGTACTGAGAGTGTGGCTGGGTGGGGATGCTCTTTGCTGCATCACATTAAAAGCAATGTATTGGCCAGGGAGATAGCTCAGCAGAATGAGCGCTTGCCTGGCAAGCAAAAGGCCCTGAGTTCAATCCCTGGTATCACACACACACAAAAAAGCATTGTGTTGGGTGCACACATCTTCGGCCTGCTGGAGTGGTGCACCGAGGGCCTCTGTTGTCTGCTTACCTGTGCAGCTAGAATACAAGGTGTGTGGGTAGTTCCATCCTGGGTTGTGTGAACTTCAGAACTCACAGTGAAGTTAGCTGCAGTACCTGAAACGAGGGACAGATTTCTGAGCATATTTACAGTGAGACTTTTCAACAGGCATGTTTTAATTCTGTGAACCATGATGAATGGCAAAATGTCCATTTTATTGGCTATACTTTCCTTTTTTTTTTTTTTTTTTTTTGCATTCCTTTTTCTTCAGTAAAAGTGTCTAAATAAATGCCTCTGAAAATTTTCTTTCTTCTGTAGCAATTGCTTCTCTTCTCGTTTATGTCTTGCAAACCTCTGACTCTGTGACATCTGCTGCCCTGGGCTAGGACATCCCTGGGGCCAGAGTGGCAGTGGTGGAATGGATGCTGAACCGACATAGGCACAGCTGGGCCAAGGAGCTGTGGGGGCTTTCTCCAAAGCGACGCCTGCTTTGCCTTCCTGCACTGGGCATCTTGCATGTGCTTGTGAATCATTCTCTGGAGGGCACAGGGAGTTTAGGCTGTCCAGTTTCTCTCTCAGTTCTGCCTCACTCCCTGTGCACTTGTTCTCACCTGGGTGGGAAGCGAAGACAATGGCAGCGCCTGCCCCATGGGTCCTTATGAGGACTGTTCACTTCTAGGCAGGGTGCATGTTTGTTACACAACTCTTTCCCCAGGGAACTAAAAAGGGGAAATAAAAACGAGAACAGAACAATCCAGGCCTACTTAATCAGTATTTGTTCAAGGTCAGCTTTGGGGCCAGGATGTCAGGGACCCCGTAGAGTGACTTTTCTTCTTTGGGGTTAGTTTCTTGAAAGTCATTTAAAAACCCATGTAGAATGATCAAAACCCTGGCTTCATTCTGTCTGGCTCAGGAGCTAAAGCTAAACACTATGAGAAAATTATTATTTTTGTATTTTTTATTGCCTGAAAAATATAAATTTTGCAAATAGGTCTAATGGTCTTGTTTTTCTGTTTTCTATGATCAAAGCTGGGATGGGTAAACTTTAAAAGATAAATTGTGTTTGGTTGTGGTAAAATGAAAGCCAAGTAAGTTTACTAAACACTTCCCCTATTTTAAATATTTAGGCATAGTTTTGGAAGGCACTAGCAATTTTACCCAGATTTGATGAAGGATCTGTTTTCATGTCTCTGAAAAACTCATGCCAATCATGCATGGAGTTCTTGTCCTTGGTGACAGAAATTAAACTATGGAGAATTAAAAGAAAATGAGGTCTGAGGAGATAGCTCAGTGTCATAAGTGCCTGCTGGGCAAGTGCGTGGTCCTAAATTTGATCCCTAGTATTGAAAAAAAAAACAAACAAAAAAAAAAAAAAACAGAAAGATGCCCATAACTCACAATGTCCTCTATATGTAAATTCTGTGGGGAGTGCTTTGTTTATAAAAAGTGCTGGACAAAAGTTGCCTAAGTGAATGAGTGAGTGGCTATAGGTAAGCCTCAGAGTCATAGAACCCCTGGCACCATCTGTCCCCTAAAATCATTTTCCTGAAGAACCGAGTTCCCCCCACTTCTCTTTCTGAGTAACTTCTCTGCCTGAGACAAGTGCACAGAAATGTACACACCCTGCTCAACTCATGGAATTTTCCAAAGGAATAGGAAATCAAGACTCCAGTGAAGATATTCTGTGTTTTGATATTAGGATGGGTCTTTTAGAGATAAATATTTGAAGCCCACAAAAATAGTATCAGGAGGAAATAATGCTGGTGTAGGCAGTATGGGAAACATCCGGGATCAACTCCGTGGGAACTCTGTCAGGGCTTTTCTGTCTCCTTTGTATCAGTTCAGCTGTGGACATGCGTGGAGCTGGGCCTCGGCCCCGAGCAGCCCTGGCTTTGCTCTGCATCCACAGCTGGCGCTGCCTTCTCCTGGCTCTCAGCTCTGACATCCCTGCTCAGGACTCAGGCCCATTCGCAAGTGAGCCTGAACATCTGCCTTCCAACCTGTGCCTGCCAACTTTCCATTCCTTTGACAAAATACCTGAGAAATCAACTGAAAGAAGGAAAGATTTATTTGGGTGCAGGGGTTTCAGGCTGTGGTCCTTCATCCCATGGTTTCCAGGCCTGTGGTGAGGCAGTGTCGTGGTGGGGAGGCATGGTGGAGCCAGGGGGCATGAAGAGAACAAGAGGAGTGAGAGCAGCAAGAGCTAGGGACAAAACATGACCTTTCAAGGCACTCCCTGAGGTCCTACACCCTTCAACTAAGCCACTTCCTCAAAGTCCACCACTTCCCAGGAGCCCGTGGAACTAGGACCCATGGATGGCGACATACCTGGAATATGAACACCACTCTGCGACGATGCCCGGGGCTTACTCTGGGTGCTGCCCACCTGGGGGTTAACTGCCTATGGGTTAATCATCTCAAAAGACATCATCATAATTCTTTTTTTCATGGCTAGGTTAGAGTTCTTAGTTCTCTCTCAAGTCTGATCTCCCTGTGGGCTGGAGTTTTCAAGTATCACCTATAAAGAAGTCTTCCTTTTTCCTTGTTGTCAGAAAATCATGTCTGTCTTTATGTGAATGCCTTATTAAGCAAGGGTGGCCTTGGGGTCTTTCCTGAGGCCAGCGCAGTTGCTGCCTCCCCTTCTGCCCCCACCTTGTTTGTACCCAACTGACTCTGTGACTCTTCAAAGCTGCCCACACTGCAGTTGGCTGCAGGGGCATGACATCCAGCACTGGGATTTCATCCTGAGGTCTCCAGGGAAGCCCAGGGTAAACCTTACAGTGCCACAGTGTCAGTGGTCCTACATCCAGGCACCTGTTTCCTGTCACCCTGGGAGAGTACAGCTGCTCAATGTTCCCTGCAGGCGGGCTTAGGCAACAGCTAATTTCCTGCGTCAGTTTCCGGAAGCCCTGGTTCATAGCCCAGAAGCCAGGCGGCATCTCTGTCCCCTCTGTGCTAGACGGCAGCCAAAACACCCCAAAGTTATTTCTAAATCTAAATGAAGGTCCCAGAAGCTGGTGGCTAGTGAGGGCTCTGTCCAGAGGTTGCAGAGGGCTGTGCCACAGGACACAGAGCTAGAGAGGCCAGGACCCTGCTTAGAAAAGCAGTAGTGCCACCCCCCAGGGTCCACCTGCCAGATTTCATCTAACCAGATTCATCCTGAAAGCCCCTACCTCAGAAAACTATTACACTGGGGCTCAAATTTTACCTGTGAATTTTGGGGAGACACATATGGTCAGCCTATATTGGTGTCATGCCTGCCTTCCTATAGCTCTCCCCTCCTTTCTGCCTGGGTTTCTTCCACCTGCCTTTCCTGGGCACTCTGCATATCACACAACCTCAGAAACACACTCTTTGGCTGAAGTAATAATGAAGCATTTGTTTCCTCCTCTGCCAGGAACTCCCCTGATGAATGCAGTGTGGCTAAAGGCGGGAAGATGGTGGGCAGCCCAGACACGGTGGGCATGAACTACAGCAGCTACATGGAGGAGAAGCTCATGCCGCCCCCCAACATGACCACCAACGAGCGCCGGGTGATCGTGCCTGCAGGTCAGAGCTTCGCCGTGGCTGCACTCCTCCTACCCGTGGCCTAGTACACCTCGGGTGGCCCCAGTGGTGCCTGTGAGCAGAAGGCAGCAGGAGTTTGTCAACATAGAGCGACACAGTCACTGGCTCTCCCCAAATGAGCCAGTAAGAACAAACATACATACACACACATGTGTGTGGGCCTTAGGTTCTCTGAACATGGGGGAGGACAGGGTGTGATTCCCAGCTCTTTAGGTGGACAAAAATAAAGACACATGGAGAGAGAATGTCCAGCACACCTGTGTCTGCATGCTTACACATACATGCACACAGGTATGTTTGTATGTGAGCATATGGCCGTGAGCTGTGATCTTTCCATGGAGGAGTTGTCTTCCTCTGAGACTAGTTGGTGCTAAGCAGCCCATCTCTTGTGAAGTGCTAATTATAATAGGTGGTGGGTTTATTTGCTCTGTCCATCTAGTTGTCCAGCAAAATAAGAAATTGGCAGTTGTGTATTCTTTCCTCACATTGTCTTAAAAAACAAGAATTGCCCTTATCACTGGCCTAATTTACAGATTGTAATAATCAGGATCATTGTTTCTCCTGGAAGTCATTCAAATTCAGTCCAAACCATAACTCTCAAGTTTGAGAATAAAGCCCAGAACTTATTTATTTAGCAAAACTAAAGGCAATAGAAAGAATGGCGTACAAGCGCACAGCTCAAAGTATGTGTACGACCTAAAACCACGCCTATAACAAAAACAGCCCTTCTGCTGTGTTAGGCACCATTAGCCACATCATCTCACACAGTCTAGGAAGCCAGGTCGTCTGATCCCATTGCCCCGCTGAGGAGTGTGAGCCTCAGGGAAGCTGACCAGAGGCCAAATGCACGTCTGCTGCTGCCCTCGTTCCAACCAGCCCTGGCTGGGCTTTGGTAACAGCACATCCTGGGTCTGTTTATCGATAGCCCTGTGCTCATCGGAGCTCTGGGCACATGTAGCTTCCTGGAGCAGGGGTGCTGTCCCGACTGTTCCTTCTGGAGTCCCTCCACCCCACTTCGTGACACACAGTCCTGCCTGTCTTAGCTGCCTTTATTTCCCACCTGCTTGCCTGGCTTATGTCCCATGCTGATGCAGAACTTTCCCTGTGCTCTTGCCCCTGCTGGGACGTAGCCCTCTGGGGCTACACCTCCAGGGCCTAGTGCGTAGGCACTTGGTGAACACTCATGGGGTGCTATGTGCCAACCACACAGTGACCCTGCATTAGGGACTGCACTGTCAGAGAGATAGGAAGTGTCACGGCTGACACACACACAACTCTGTTTCCCCTCATTCCCAGACTCCCAGAATGGTCTCTGTGAAATGCTGATCTCCCATGGTCACTGGCAAAGGTCACCTCAGGGCATCCTGATTGCTTTCTGCATGGGAGAATGCAGAGTGCAGAGCATGGGGCAAAACATCAGACTGGGTTTCTCCTTGGGTTTACTACCATTGTGGTTTTCAGCCGACGACTGCCTGGTGGGCTGGAACTGCTTGGCTGCAGGGTGCGTGAGAGGAATCATCAAGTTCAGGCTTGGCCTGATTAGCCTGGGGTGCAGTTGCTGTTGAGAGGAAACAGTTGGAAATGCAATGATCTAGGTGCCCTTTCCTGATGAAAGTCGGAGTTGGAGAGTGTGGGTAAGCAGGGCAGGGACAAGCAGGGGCCGGATAAGGAGACTGCTGTTCCAGATGCTGGCTGGACATGATGGCAAAAGCAGAGACACAGGTTCAGTGTGGTGCCATGGGAGGAACATGGCTTTTGCTCCTGGTAGATCAGCAGGGGAGGTGATGCCTGCTGGGGAGCTGGCCTTTCTATGCTGTCATCCACCTGCTTGGATGTCATGGATGTGCAGTTTTCAATGAGACCAGCTTGATTCTTTCTACATAAGTACTCAGAAAAGAGGAGAGATGTTAATGTTGGACTGAGGCCAAGGGCCAATCGAGACAAGTCAGAGCAGGAGCATTTCTTGCACATAGTAGGCATTCAGTGACCATTTGTTGGCTTCAGTGTTTGTTGACCGCATGGACCAGTGCTGCCTGGTTCCTTTTGGGTTTGGTGTGAGCCTGTTTCTGTCTCTGCCTCTGCCTCTGGAGCCAAGCCCTCTTTCTGATCTTCCCATCTCTGGTTGCTTCATGCTGGGGCTGGCAGTTATTCTGTTAACCGTGTGTGTAAGAGAGTGCACTGTGGCTGATTTTGCAAGTTGTGAGTCTTGCAGTTATTGGTCAAGCTTCAGGTATGTGTGTTCACACACCCACCCCCCCACACACACACTCACCCACACCCTCCCCACACACACACAGATAAAACACACATGTGGGGCTCCATTGCACAATGTGACCAGTCTCTAACATGGCCACACAGTGGTAGGACCCCAGGCAATGCCTACAGCTGTCACATATGTCCCCTCGGCTGACGCTAGTATTTTGGGTGGGAAGTGCTCTGTGTGCACACAATTCTCCAGCTCTGGTTCTGGCTCATTTCATAGTTCCTACTCCTTAGACACATTGCTTGGTACCCAAAATGGCAATTGTAGAGAGTCAACAAAAGCCCCATTAAACCACTGACTGTTCCTTAGGCATTGATCAGAGTCCATGAGCTCCACACTGACTTCTGGTCCTGGACATAAAAGTGGTCAAGATACATAGTTGAGAAGTTGGGTTGTGAACTGAATAGTAACAGAGCAAAGTCTCAGTGTGTCACCTGGGTTTGCGTGTGGGCTCAGACTTTGAGCTCAGCTCTGAGAAGTGAGTCTCTTTGGTGTTGAGAATCCTTCTTCAGTTAACTCAAGAGCCATGAAAGAACCCATGCACTTGCCTCACGGAGCAGTGTGGCATCATTTGATATGTTTGTACTGCTCCCCATTGCAGAATACACAAAGACCCAAGGTAGAAATAACTTTAAAATAAATTAGTAAAAACCGTGGGCTAATGTAGAAGTGTAACAGAGAATGAAACCAGGAGTGAGGTAAACATTACGCACATCTTAAAGCTTGCAAAATACTGGCCAAATGCAGCAGGACCTTGATTCGATGTGGGATTTTGTCCTAAGAAACCCATTTAGAACTGAAGCTGCCATAAGTGGGAAATATATTTAAAGCACCTCACCCACGGACCATGCTTGCATAGCACAACCCATGTAGTTAGATATACTGAGAGCCTCTGTCTTGGCCACAGTTGGGTAAAATCATCTCTGCACAAGCCTACTTTATACTAAAGTCATTGAAAGTGAAAAGCAGAGTGACTGTTCAGGTGCCCAGCCTAGGCCAACACAATCGCTCAGTTCTATATTTGGTATGAGTGCTGAGCTCCATGGGGACCAATAGATCATGCCCAGCCCCAGGCCCATGTCTGTTTCCTTGTGCTTCTCCCAGTAGTCCAAGATGACCCTGTGTAACCAAAGGGGAGTTTCATTTCCGGGTGTTTCCAGCTCAGCTTCACCAAGGCTGTGGACTCAGATCTGTGTCTCAGGAAAGTGGACCATTATGTCCTAAACACCGGGTGTGTTGTTAGTCTTGTGGACATCTGCCATCAAGCATAGTGTTCTCCAGGTGGGCGCGGGGTGCCTTCTCTCTGCCCAGTGCTCCTGGGGCAGCTGCTGCCTTTGAGATATTGGCAGTGCCCACAGGCTGTGCTAACCAGGTGGGTTGGTAAAGAGGAAGACCCAGTCCAGTCACTTTGCTTCAGAGTTGCAAAATGCTAACCAATTGCAATAGGACCTCTGGTTTTAGCTGCTTATGGCATTTTGAAAGATTTTTGTATTCCTGTGTTTTACTCCCTAAAATAGGTACTGCTTTTCAAACATCCTTTTTTAACTTTTTCACTTTTATTTTTAAAACAACTCACTTTGAGCACAAGCCATTGCCAGACTCAGCAGTCTCAAACCAGCGTAGGCACATTCATCTCATCCTTCCTTCTTTCCTTCATTTGCTGAGCACTTGCTAGGCTCTAGCACCACCAATCAAGTAGCATGTGAGCTTTACAGTCCCCTCCTCTTGACCTCCAAAAACATCTTGGGATGGAGACCTTGACGGTGTCTTCCTCAGCCCCCTGTGCTTGGTCTTCTACTCCATCTGTAACATGTTCCTCAGCACCCATTACTCTTGTGCTAGCCACTGAGGCAGAGATCAAAGCCAGCCAGATGAGATGAGACCCACAGAGTGGGAGACAGGCAGGAGCGTGTGTGGGCGAAGCTTAGTGAGCGACTCACATAAATGCAAGACATCAGCAGAATGGAGACTAGAGGGGTCCTCAGTACTGTTTGCTTCTTAATAGCCTCTGCCACTTTGCTCTGCCCCATGCTGTCCCCGGCCCCCCTGTCCTGTGCTGTTCCCACTGCTGCGATGCCCTCCCTCTGTTCCCAGTCTGCCCATTCTCCACAACATCTCTGAGAGTCCCCTGTCCACCAAGCCCTGCTTCATCATCCAACAAACGAATCTGTGGCGTCTTTCCAGTTCCTTATTACCACACTCTTGGCTTCATATTATGTTCTCTAACGCATTTTGTATCGGCCTAAAAATTGCTTCATCATCTGACTCCACAAAGCATGTGAGATGCGAGAGTCCTTATGCACTGAAACCCTGGTGCAGGTGGGAATTCAGAATCAGTATTAAAGCAGTTAAATGAACAAACAGAAAAAAAGAAAATATGCAGAGTGAAGTCTAACCAGGCATAGTGGCGCCCACCTATAATCCCAGCACTTGAGAAGCTGAAGCAAAAGGATTATGGGTATGGGGCCAGCCCAAGTTACAGAGAGAATTAAAGGCCAGCCTGCATTACATAGCAAGACACTGTTAGGGGGGGATGGAGAGAGAGAGAGAGAGGGAGAGAGAGAGAGAGGGAGAGAGA